>PISX010021084.1:0-34441 GCA_004024625.1 Mellivora capensis
TCCATTATGTTAGCTGCTAGCCACATACAGCTCTTGAACACTTGAAATGTGGCTGGTGTGGCTGAGGAGCTGAAATTTTGATGTAATTTAACTTTAAGTAGCTACATGTTGCTAGTGACCATCCTACTGAACGATGCAGCTCTAGATAACAAGCCCCTCAAGACAGCAATTTGTCTTACTCAGTTTTTATCCCTCATTGTCCAAGCAAGACTGGAGATAACGTGGTAACTAAAACTGACGTCACCAGTTTGGGGAGGTTCCGGGCTAGCTCACGGCGGTTTTCAGCCTGGATGCACGTGAGAGTCATGTGGAGGGGACTTTTGTGGAGGGGTTTAATTTTGTGATCTGCACACAGACGATGAAGTCAGAAGCAGCTGGGGAGGTGGGGTGGGTGCAGTCAGGAGTAGCAAGGAGGTGTCCAGATACAAGTAGTTCTAATACAGCCAGGGTTGAGAAATTCTGTTTTCAATAAAGGAAGAATCTATAACACAATAACATAAAATGGATTTAGATTCCTTACCTTCTGCAATGTTCAAGCTTTCTCATATTATCTAATAGAAATGCAAAGTAAATTATATTTTATGCATATGATTTAAACAAGTAAATGCAAAGTAGTGCTTTAGGAAAAAGAGACGTTGTATCATCCTTTAGGCTGTTGTGACTTATGAAAAAATTATGTCTCACTGGTTTAGGCAACATATGCATAAAATTATATGTATAAAATCAAGGAGAATAAGATACCTTGAACATAGATCTCAGCAGTTCAGAAAGGCCAAAAGATAAATCACAAATTACAGATTTCACTCTTTGTTGTAGTAGAAAGTGGTTAAAGAAAATCATTGCTCGAGTTTTTTTTCTGGTCTATACAGTGCCTAGAGATTAAGTAGATTTATTACCTGGGCTCTAAATGTTGAATTAGTGTATGAAATGAAAGGTTAGCACCAAGCTAGGGTAAAAGCTAGGGAGGTGACCACCATTATACTCTTACTCCCTATGGATTTCTCCCTTCACATTCCTGAATCTTTGCATTTAATTTGGTGTGTAGGTTGGAAGATTATGTTTAAACCATTAGGGGAATTTTAACTGGAGAAAGGTGAGAGCTGAGGGGTAATTGTTACTAGATGACAGTATAAGGTGCTATCAAACATTCAGCTTCAACTTGGATAGTCATGTATCTTCTCTGCATCTAGAATGTCAGCCGTAATCATAATCAATTATGTGTTCCTTTCCTGTTGACTTCCCCCCTTTTTTTTCTAATAGAGTGACTGGAGGTTTTTTTTGGGGGGGGCACTGAGAGGCATAAAAACCCATTAGTCACAGAGAATTATTTGTTGTATAGAATTACTTATTACTGATGGTGAACTGTTTTTATGGGCCATTTACTAAGACTTGGAAATGATTTACCTAGTGTAGTGGGAAGAACATGCACTACTTACTCTACTGGATGGATCTTGAAATATCCATCAGAAGCCCGTGAGCTCTGGACTCTTGGTTTCAGCTCATACCCTGATCTCAAGGTCATGGGCTTCATGCTCAGCATAGTCTGCTTCAGATTCTCTCTCTCCCTCTTTCTCTGTCCTCCCCTCCACTCAGCTTTGTCTCTCTCAAATAAATAAATGATCTTTTAAAAAATAGTAACATAATTAATTATATCTGCTTAATCTTTTCCAGATGAGGCGACTGAGCCTAAGAGAGATGGTAACTAGGACACACAACTTGCTCATGTGACACAACCAGTCCATTCTCTTGCTTGGCTTCAAGCTGCCCACAGATCCCAATAACCACCTCTTAGGACAGAATTCAATACCCACAACTGGGTCCCAGTTTTATCTCATTGTCACTATGCTCTAAGTTTCAGCCACACTCAGAGTTGTCCCCTAAGCAGTCCATATTCTTCCTGCATCCTCCCTTTCCACATGCTGTTCCTGCAGCCCTATTTTTCCCTTTCCATCCGGTAAGCTTCGGCTCCTGCTTCGTAGTCTGGTAAAGGTGTCAAATCCTCTGAATCCTTCTCTGCTTATTACAGGACCTCCGGTTTTCATAGCCGGTTGAACAGACCTGTAACTGTAAGAGTTTTCACACTCTTTCGAAATTAGTCGTTCATCTGTCTCTTTTGGTATACTACGATTATCCCTCAACTGCCAGTGGGGAGAAGAATTTTTGCCACCTTGTTGGTGTTTAATAATGATGTGTGTGTTTAATTGAAGTTTCTATTAAGATAAAATAATTAAGATAATTTTAGATTCACATGTAGTGATCCTTCTATAGGATTTTTCTGCTATGGTAACATTCTATAAAACTGTAGAATAACATCAAAACCAGGATATTGGCACTAATGCAATTCATCAATTTTATTCAGATTTTCTCAGTTTTATCTGCACTCATTTATTTGTGCCCATGTCTGTGTGTGTGTGCATGGGTGTGTTAAGATTACATAAAAATGATCACGTGTGTAGGTTTGTGTACCCAAAACCATAACAAAAAATTGGACAGCTCTACTATCACAGAAATCCCTCCTGTGCCTTTTTATGACCACATCTACATCCCTCCATCCCTCCCCCATTCCCTCACTGAATCCCTAACCTCTGGCAACCATCCGTCTTCCATTTCTAAAACGTCACATACAAAACGTCACATAAATGAAATCACTACTTTTTTTGGTATTGGCTATTCTTAGCTCAGTATAACTGCCTGTAGATTCATCCAAGTCATTGCATATATTGATATTTTATTCCTTTGAATCACTCAGTAATATTCCATGGCATGTATATACCCCAGTTTGCTTAACCATTCGACTTGTAAGGACATGTGGGCTGATTCCAGTTTGGGGTTATTATGAATAAAGCTGCTATGAATATTCATGTTTAGATTTTTAGGTTACCACAAATTTCGCTTTCTCTGAGATAAATATCCAAGAGTGCAAATGCTGGGTCATATGGTAATTACATGTCTGGTTTCATAAGAGCCTGCCAAATTGTGTTCCTAAGTGGTTTGTATCTTCTTCTCACCACCTTTATTCTTACGGGTGTATATGAACAGTCCAATTTCTTCGTATCCCACTCAGCATTTGATACTAGCATTATTTTTTATTTGGATCATTCTGATCTCTGTCTCTCTCTTCCTCTCTTCTCTTGCTCTCTCTTTCCCTTCTTTCCTCCTCCAGTCCTTTCTTTCCTTCATTCTGAGACTTACCCCTTCTTCGTTATGTGCAGTCTTCTGTGAGGGTGTTTTCAGGGAGTACCCACTTCTCTTCTTAGATACTTATTTTCCTGCTTCCTGTGCATAGTCAAGTAGTGTGCATGGTGGGGAAGCAGGGGTCTTTAATTGTGGGGTGGGGTGCTGACCGCTCTTCCTGCTCTGGCTTCCCTTTGCAGCACCCTTGGTTCACTCTTTCTCCCAAGCTTGGGTTCCAAATGCTCTTCTAGGAGACTTTATATATGGTTTTCACAAATTAACCTTCACCTTCTTTAGCCAGATATTTGTTCTTTACACCTAGAATTCTAGCTGATATCATTTGCTTTTTAAAATTTAAATGGATTTAATCACTAGTTCAACATATATTGCAGCATCTATTCTTAGTGACATATAAACACACAGGACTGTTATGTGATATGGATGAGGGCTAAGTATAAAAAAGAAAAATTATGCAGGGACAGAGAGAGAACAGTTCTATTTACCTGGGTGGAGATGGGGAAACACAATCAAGAAAAGCTTTATGGAGGCTACAGAATTTGACTTGGGTCTTAGAAAGCAAGTAACATTTGGGCAAGTTTTAACCCAAGCTAAACAGCCATTTGCTAAATCTTGGTTTCACGCTTCTCCAAATAGGCCACATAATATCCATTGAATATCTTTCCTGTATTTTTGCTACCTATTTACTCACCCATTCTAAGTAGAACTGAATATCGATCCTGTACTCTAATGCAGTCTGCTTGCCTTAGATTGGTATATAGTTATGGGTATCTGTGTCTGCCCAGAAGAGACTCATGGCAGTTGTAACAATGGTCAGGGGAAGAGAATGCAATCTGACGTGTGCTTTTAGGTACCTTAAATGTGATCCTCATGGTTTCATTTTTTAATTTTTTTTTTTTTAGTTTTTTCTAAAAACATCCAGTTGAAACAAGATGGAGATAACAATTTTAGGAATTCCTGTTAGCAGGAATCTCATCACGCCCAGGGGCTACCCACCTGGGCTGTGCAATATTAATGAAAGGAACATGAAGTAAATGTGTAAAGAACTTCATGTGTTAGAGACGTAGTTTACCATGTTTATTATAACTCCTGAAGCCAGAGTATGGATTCCTACATGGAATGTTATGACCTCACTGAATATTGTATTTGACTTAGCTCTAGAAGCAATGAAATCTGTATCAAATCATAAATTATGTAAGAGAGGTGAAAGCAATGACTGAAATATAGTTAATAGATCACAGAGAACTGATTTGAACTTATATTAAGGAATTAATTTATGACACTGTTGAGATGAGCAACGTGAATCACAAAACAATGATAAATTCTGAAAACATACATCACCACCCACAGTTTTTCATAATGACATATGTCAGTCCCATAAAAGAGTATAAATAACATATATGCACTCTTTAGAGAACAGTAAAATAACGAGCCATATTCCCAACACCCAGTTTAAGAAATAGAATTCTCCCACTGTCTTTACAATCCCCATTTTCCTCAAACTGCCCCCTGAAGGTTGTGGTCGTATTTGCAAGACTAAATTCTGTGTTCATCATTCTCCAGCATTTCTTTATGATTATATTACATATGTATGCATCTACACACAATAATATTTTTAAATTTTGCATACTACTGAGGCATATATAAATGGAATCTACTAAATGAGTTCCTCTGTGATTTGCTTTCTTTCTATCAATGTTATGTTGAACTTATAATCATGTTGACACCTGAGCTGCCCTTATTCCTGTTTATTGCTATGTAGTGTTTATTTGTAATAGTCCCACAGACAGTTCTACACACCTAATTCTCATGAACACATATCTCAGGGCCTACTCGTAGTGGATGTAAGCATGTAGAATGTGAAATCACTTAGAAGTACTGTCTTATATGTTATAAATATGAGCTGAGATACAAGACTTTCTCTAGAATAGTATAAGTCTTTCTCTCCATGACCTCAATAAGATATAAACTGGTCTTGCAAGAGTTTTACAAAACAACACTTGGATTACAACGGATGCTTTTTGATATTTCCTATTCTGTTCTTTTCTATACTATTTCATTTGGTTTTAAAAATTCTGGTTATGTCCCTCTCTATCAACCTCTAGACCTAGTAGTGGATCACAGTCAGCCTCAGTTTTTAAAATATTACGCCAGTCCCAGGAAAGGGTTTGATGGATTGCAGAACTTGCCCCTGCTTTTTTGGACAACCCCAAATTAATTGCCAATCACTTCCCCAAAAGCAGCAGCACATGTTCTTCATTCTGCAACTTTTTAACATGTGATATTGTCAGTTTTACATCATCTGGTTTACTACCCTCCATGTTTTTTTTTTTTTAATAAAATTGAACAGGAACCCAATTTTAAAGCTTACCACTGATAATCCAGATTAGAACAAACCTACTCTGTCAGTTAAAAATTACACATTCAGAAGAAATCAGAAGTTTCCATTTGTGAGCATTCTAGTATATGAGATATTTTTTAGAAAAAATAAAAGGCAATGTATGCTAAGTGTATACACTGAACAGCAAACTGAAATCAGCCATCAGTCATTCAGATCCCAAACTGGCTCCTTTGGTGGCTCAAGTTGTCCAGACCAGTAGTCAGCTATGAAAAACAGCAAGATGTAGTTGTAAAAAAAAAAAAAATCTACTTTGGGTTCTAATCTGAGTCAACGGAAGTTTCAGCAATACCAATAAACAAATGCAGTGTGGCTTTCAGAGCTCCGGTCTGCAGCATATTGAAGGAATTTTGGTGTTGTCTTTCTACAGTTTCTGTTTAAACTTGGACAAATCTGTAATTCCTCAACTTTCCCACTGTCTTCAATGAACGATAGAAAGAGATTAGAATAATCTGCTTCTTTCACTCCTACTTCTAAACCCCTGAGATAAATTCCTGGTGAACATGTCACTTGCTAGTGGTAAACTAGGGTCCTCGGAGGCACAGGAGCTTGTACTCTATGACTTGTGCTTCTAACTGGCATGTGGAAGGTTCGGGAGTGTAGGATTTCTAAATTTCCATGCACACAATCCTTCAGAGGCTTGCAACATCCCCAAGCCCTCAGCCATTCCCAGTGCTGAGGCAAATCAGTGAGACCAAGGAAGTCAGTTAAGTTATCTTCTTGTAGACAGGGAGCAAATTTATTTATGGTGAATTCTTTGGCCACTTGCCAACGTAAAACATGTTCACAGAAAACAGGCTGGGGAGGGGAGGCAGAGAAAGGAAAACAGCAAAGTATCATGAGGTTCTTCCGAAGGGTATAGCCTCTATAGGAGTTTTAAGAGAGCTATTTGAGGGGAGGTTTCCTACTCTGGCTTAAAAAAAAAAGTATATCCTAATATTAGGTAGCTTGTTCTGCTGCCTGGAAAATGATATTTTATAGGATTTTAAGAACTTTGTTCCATTTTGCAGAGCAGCACATAAGATCCACAAAAGGGGAGTAGCCCTGGTAGGAGATAAGACGGAGTTTTTTGTCCTGGCTCTGTTGGCAATTTGGCAGTTGAAAACAAAAGAATTTCCATTGAGAAGTTGCCAGGAGATTTTTTAGAACCATAAAGTTTCATCTATATTCACAGATTTAAATGCAACCCACAGTACCTTTTGCCGTTTAACTCCCGGATTAAAAAAAAAAAAAAATACTAGGGCACCTGCATGGCTCAGTAGGTTAAGCATCTGCCTTTGGCTCAGGTCATGGTCTCAGGATCCTGGAATCAAGCCCCAAACTGGGCTCCCTGCTCAGTGGGGAATCTGCTTCTCCCTCTCTCTCTGCCCCTCCCCCTGCTCATGCTATCTCTTTCTCTCTCTCTCAAATAAATAAATAAAATCTTTTTAAAAAATACTGGTCACTAATAGCAGAACTCTCCATGCAGAGTGTTTTCTGTTAATTAACTATGAGCTCTTAAAACTTATGTTTTATTTATCTGTTTTTTTAGAGAGCATGAGGGCATGCTCAAACTTATGCGAACGGGGGAGGAAAGGCAGAAGGACAGAGAATTTTAAGCAGGCTCCACACCCAGCACGGAGCCCAACTAGGGGCTCTCTCTCAGGACCCCGAAATCATGACCTGACCCAAAATCAAGTCAGACGCTTAACTGACTGAGCCATCCAGGTACCCCAAAACAGAGTTTTAATAAAATTATTTGAGTATTCACATTTATGCTTTAAGGAAATAGCTTTATTTAAATGTGAGTTGAAAGGCTGAAGAAAACCAGTAAGCTTTAGTTTATAGACATTTTTAGGTTTAACACAGGTTAATATTAAGGTAGTAATATTCATTTATCTTTCATTCATTCACTCAATGCCGTGACAGACACATAGCTGACATTTACAAAGGGCTTTATACTTCACAGAGTATTCCCATGCGACACTTCATGGAGGTCTAACAGAACTCTGAGAACGTCTTAGTGAGTCCACTCAGACTGGAGATGATGACATTGCTGGGCTGCTGGAGACACCTCCCCAAGCCCCCCGCCCACCAGGCTGAACCCGATGGTGTGCTTCAGGGTGCCGCTAGGCAGGCAAAGAGGGTATCCAAAGGCATTGGGACCTTGGTCACAATTTACGCTTTCCTTCCATTGTTTTACCTGGGCCAGTCCTAATGCTTTGGATGACAAGATTGAGACAAAGACAGCAGTGAAATGCTAGGGAGTCTTGGTGCCCCCTGAAGGCTATATTACAGCCAGGACAAGCTGTTTACAGAAATGTATCCTGTCGGAATGCCCCATGTGGTGAAATTGAAGTGGAGAAGATATTTTTGCTAACTACCGATTCTCTGGTCCAGGAAAACCCAGGTAATAATTTTTGTATTGACCAAGCTGCTTCATTAGTGTTATTGTTTTCTTTGCAATAACTGTAAGACTTCTGAGTATTCTGTGGCTATTTCAGCTGCTATACAAAGTAAAAAATTTCCCGAAAGGGTGACAACAAGTTGAAAAATATTCCTAAATAATTATAGGAAGGAGTGATTCTTATATCTACTCCGAAGGTATCCAGAACAGTGGGAGGCTGTGCGTAAGTCCTAAAAAGCTGATAAAATCATCTACAGGCAAACCAGTCAGCTAATGCTGTGCGCTGAGGAATTCCGCTTAATAAACTTTGCAGCCTACTGTGAAGACAAGCTAGTTTTCTGCTTTAGCTTTTGTCCACAAGCATATGTTTGACAATATTTGGCATATATTAGTAGACTACATGGAAACGGTTGCCAAGCCTTTCACTGTCTATGCTCCTGGTGGTACTAATGGGCACAGACACTGGCAAAGCAAGGAGAGGAGGAAAGAGTTGGCCATGATTAAAACAAGTAGTGGAATTGGTGTCCCCTTGAAGAAGTTTGCACAGACACGTGTGCCTCAGGTTAAGAAAAGACCAAATAAGTTCCACCTGCTTAGGGGTCTTCATCTTGTTAGAAAGTGGGAAAGTATTTGACCAAGGACTTGCCTGGTGTCAAATGCTGAAGACATAAGGACTTAGAAGAATTCTTGTTTGCTCTCAAGATTCAGTGCTTAGAATTGGGTCTCAGCAACTGGGAAGCTAAACACAGGAGCCAGTGCCCTCAAAGTATCTCCTGCCTGGTGGGGAAAATTAATAAGCCTGAGGAGGACAGCTGAGAAGGGAGGGTAAGCCAAGCTCTGGCTGTCCTCTCACTTCACATTCACGCATGCGCAGACCACGACTTGGTTAACCCAACATCCGTTCTCACTTGCCTACTCCTACTAGGGCAGGTGGGAGAGCTAGGGGCTGCTTTGCCAGTCTCCTCTCCCCTGCAGCTTAGGGCAGACAGGAGATAACAAGCAGAAGACTGCAGTGGAGTGTCAGTGGGGTTGTAGAGTAGGATTCTAGAAAAACTTTTGCTTTTCTCGTAAAAGGGACAGATGCGCCTCTCTGCTCTTTACCCCTTCTTGTCATCTATGTTAAGTGGAGATATGCGCCAGAATCTGGGGGCAGCTCTCTTCAGGAAGGAGGGAAAGGACTTGAGAGTCACTGTTCCTGACATTGTGGAGCTACCAGACTATCACCAGCCCTGCCGGCGTGTGGAATTCTTGTATGGGAAAAAGAAACCCCTCTTGACTGAGGCCACAGTAAAACTTTTTTGATACTTGCCGTTGAAACATTCCTTACTGTACGACACATCCATCATGTGAGTTCTCTCTTGATGAAAACTTCTCAAGTAACTTTGCAGTGACTGTTGTCCCACGTCTCAGGTTTTTCTGGGCAGATTAGGGCAGTGCCTACATCTTCTGACAATATTCCAGGGAACCCCCTGGACAAATTCACAAGCTTCTGCTTGCATGGATGAGCTACACATCTAATGATAGGTTTTCCAAAAATGAACCTACTTACACTGTCAATTATTTTACATTATTATTCTAATAATTGGATAAATTTATGATTCATCCACTATAATGGCATTCCCATGCCTGCAGTTTGGGTGGAATTCGTGACCCTGGTACTAGTAAAGCTAGCAGAACCTTTAAGAAGGGGTCAGTGGGGGACACTGGGTATGGAGAAGAACATAGAGAACAAAGTCTGTAAGAATGAGAGTGAGAGAAAGGAAAAGAGTTGTTGGGAGCGGTAAAATTTATGTTCTATGGTGTTTCCACTCAGTTAATATTTCTGGAATGATTTAAATGAGATAGCATTGTTAATTTCAAAACAACTGTGTCTCTGTTATTCTTGGTTTATTTTAGGATCAGAGCCCCAAATTTACCCCAAGGGAAACTTTTCTTCTGAAATTTGCATATCCTGCCCTGTTATGCTCAGAAAGGATTAGAAACCTACTAAAAATGTCTCATCTTAGGAGCTTTGTGGTTCTGTTTTCAAGCAGAGGTGTTGGGGATAAAGTTGGATGAGCTATACCTTGAGAGAAGGGGTAGTAGCTATTGAATTTCACATTTTGCTATGTGTGACGAAAACAAAATAAAACAGGCGCCCTTTAATTTTTTTTTAGAGATTTATTTACTGGAGAGAGAGCGAGCATGCGTGCCAGCATGAGCAGGGAGGGGCAGAGGGAGAGAGAATCTGAAGCAGGCTCTGCACCCGAGGTGACACGGGGCCCATTGGGCAGCCTGAGTCCCATGACCCTGAGATCATGACCTGAGCTGAAATCGAGAGTCAGATTCTTAACCAACTGAACCACCCAGGTGCCCCAAACAGGTGCCCTTCAACTGAAGCTCTGAAATCTGCAAAGATTTTTCCATTCAGCTTAACAGTAATGTGTGTTTCTGGTGTCAAATTTGTCAAGGGTTTAGAAATTGAGTTATAACTCAATAACTCAATCTCAATAACTCCCTCATGTGGGGTATTGTGAAGGGAAATGATACAGAGGCCAAATGTGAGTAAGGTCTAAGAGTTAGAACTCACTGTAATTGTCTTCTGAAACTATATTATTTCTGGTCTTGTTTTCCCTTGGAAAGTCAAATAAATCTTTAGAACTCATCACATTTCAAACACAATATTTTTTCATGTCCATGAAATGATTTTCTGAAGCTCTCAAGTGTCCTTGCTCAATGCATATTCCTTTTATGTCTGTCCAGTGCTTACCAAGAACTTTATTAGCTATGCCTCCTGAGAATTCCGGGACTGAACCCCTATCCATATTGTTAACCTGGCTAGATACTGAAGAAAACTGGCGAAGGCTTAGCTGGAGGCCCCCTCTGAGAGCTCTTGGAATGGCGATTGTGGTGAATGGCTGAATCATTTGGTACCATGTGTATGTTTTTGAAGGGGACTTTAAACATATTTTAAAATGAAAAGGGAAATGGTTGCTTAGCTGTATTGCCACTTCAGGCTGTATCTTCCAGTAATATCTGGAAAAAATATATATATATTATAGTTTGCTATAAATATATATATAAATATAATATATATTATGCTATATATTTCTAGCATATACATGTGCTATAAATATTATATATATATATATATATATATATGAAATATATATATATTTTATGGTTTGCTTCCTGGGGCACCTGGGTGGCTCAGTCAGTTAAGCATCTGCCTTCAGCTCAGGTCATGATCTCAGTGTCCTGGGATCGAGTCCCCCATCATGGGGCTCCCTGCTCAACAGGGAAACTGCTTCTCCCTCTCCTTCTACCTTTTGTTCCCCCTGCTTGTGCCCTTTCTCTCTCTCCCTCAAGTAAATAAAATCTTAAAGTAATAATAATTTTCTTCCTATTTTAGAATTGATACTGGCTTTTTTTTTTAATAGAACGTGGAGTCGGCAACATGCAGTATGTATGCAACGTACAGTATTACAATATCCTTTCCTGAAACGATGCCCAGTTCCACCTAGGTCTAGAAGGGAAGCATTCTCACGGGCTTCTTATCCAGAAAACCGAAAATACTCTATTGACTAGGGATTCTGGCCTACCACTGATACTTTGTGTAAGAGCCTTGCTGAATATAACTGACTTATTTCTCCAAAGCCGACTGGGAGCAAGACAAAAGGGAAGGCTCCTCTTGTGGAGATAGGAGAGGGCACTCACCAAAAGTTGGTGACTCTCACCTCTGTCACCCTAAAGGTAGACTTATTTTGACTCCTTGCAGGACTATTTGGCAGGTGGCTCGGAGGGGGTTGATTTTAGAATCAAAAATGGCCAGGAAGATGATAAAGAGCTAGATTTTTGGTGCTCAGTTTAGCTACTTTTCAGACTTGAACCGTGCATGCCAAGAGTCAGGGCCATATAGAAATGCTTGTGTTGCCGTAGATGGAGGGTGGAGAACCGCCCAGACTAGACATCAGTGGCATGGTCTACAGTCCTGTTTTTTAAGAGGAGGGAGATTTGGTAGCTAACTTGTATTGATCTTCTATTTTTGAGTTAATAAACTACCTGCAGTTTAGAGATAGAGTTATTTCTGTCTACAGTCCCTATCAGCTACGAATGCCGTATTTGTAAGAAAATAAAGATGATAACCGTTTTTCTATGTATTCAATCTATAAAACACAGAATACTGAAAAAATCAAATTGTTGATAAGATTATGCAAGTATGAAGTTGGGGATTTTTAGATATCAGATACTGCATTTATTAGGGGAATTTGGGGAAGGGACAGTTTTGATAGAAAAATGTGAGAGTACATGAACTTTCCGTCTCTGGATTTCTCTTTACACTAGGGGTGAATGGTTCATTTTGAGGAACTGGAATTTAACCGTTTTTGTTCTTTTTGCTCTGTTTTTAAAGGCACATGCCTTCTATTTCTGAACATCAGAATAGACATTTACACCAGTGCACCAGTGCGAAGTTTCTTAAACCTTAAGCTACGTCCTTGATAGGAAAGGTAAATTTGTATTGTGAGAGAACGCTGAAGAATTAGATTTTCCAGTGTTTCTTTTCAAATTGAAATATATATTGAACTATGTTTTGGAAATGTTGGAAAAATCATACACGCAAGGGAGATCGCTGGTAAAGAATGAGTTATTAGGGCAGCTCCAGTGTGGACAATGGGAGTTCAGTTCCAGGGGGGAAATGCTGGGAAATGGTGCATGCTTCTTGGAATAATTCCTCCGAGGAGGCAAGGAAGCTTGAATACTCACATACCAGCTCTCATCATCATTCCCATGTTCATTCCCTAGCACTCATACTTCCGTAGCTCTGACAAGAGTCCTATGTCTGGAGCAACTGAATAGCGGGGTTCTAGGGACCTAAGGGGTTTACTGATGGTATCTGACACAATGGAGGGTAGAGTTGCTGCCCCAAGAGTCTACACATGGAGTTCAGGGAACATCACAGGCTAACTTTTGCGGAGGTTTTGTGTGTTGTTGTTTTGTTTTGTTTTTTATGTCACAGAGTCATCTGCATACATGATAAGTTTGAAAACCACTAATATAGGCTATTAATGGGTCACCAATTAGCAAAGGATTGTCTAATGCTGTTCTTATTTTGTAGATGAGGGAATGCAAGTCCTGTCCCGACGGTGTAAATGACCGATGCATGTCGAAGAACCACATTTGGCACAAGGGTCCCATGATTTAATGAATTGTGATGGACAGATGACCTGGTTGTCATTAATTTGGTTATCTGGAAATTTCAATCAGGTGAATATGTGGCATGGAGGCAGCCTGCTGCAGTGCCCTTGACCTCTGCTGCTGGCATGTTTCTCCCGGTCCCTGCAGACAGCCCGCCCACGTGTGCGACTTCTTGTCTGGGCTCCAAGACTAGAAAGCCATTTTCTTCCAGGAGCTAACTTTACTCCCTACCCTTTCATACTTGCTTAGGAAAAGGTCTTTTAAGTTTATCGATACCAAGGTATAAATGACTAAATTAATTTTATGCTGAAGTATTTGTTCAGTAATAGTAAGTAAAGTCCGTAGCTTCACTGATGAAGCTTTCATATTTTCAGGTGAGGGGAAGTTCATTTTGGGCTCAGAGGGCCTGTGATTAAGTATGCATACACATAGATTGCTTTTGGAAAATATTGCTCTTGTAGCCATGAAAGCGCCTTATATTAGAGGAGATTGATTTTCCCTGGGCAACAATGGCGGTTCTTAGCAGAGAGATGGAGTGTTTAGCAACTATGAATCTGGGGAGTCATGAGAATTGTTACTAGAGTTTTGTAATTGGGAAATATCTCCTTGTATTTTTGTACTGTTGGGTCAAATATAAAGATAAAGTCCATTTGCAATTACAACTTAATATAAATAGCTCCTGTTCAGAGAGAAGTAGGAAATATTCAAACTGCAAATTTCAAAAAATTCAGTATCTGGCTTTTAAATACTGTAATGTTTCCCAAATCATGTTTTGTTTTGGAGTAGGATGAAATCACATTTCATTATATTCACTCTTAATAGCTATGATCTTCTGAACTCCTGTACACTAGATTAAACATTAGGGGACTTACATGGAATTCATTTAATTTATTTTATTTAATTTAATTTATTACTGGAATTCATTTAATTTTACAATAAACCTTGTATGACAGCTATTTTTATCTTTATTTTATGGATCTAAATGAATTTAAGTAATTAATTTATCTAAAAGGTTTAATGCCTGGCACATAAAGGACATTTAGTAAATATTTTTGAGCTCAGAATGAGCAAAGACTTGCCAAAGCTATAAAGCTTCGGGGTGGACAGCGGAGCCAGCCAGAGGGCTTGGCAGCCTTCAGGCCAGTCTGGCTGGGAGTGCCGAGGAGGTTGACTATTGTGGTTCTGAAGCCTTGGAAATCAGAATCAGTCTGGCCTCGAGGGTGATCTGCGCAGTTAAAGCTGTTCAGTCTGGTTGACATCCTGGAGTAATGTCCTCTGGAGAGCTGGGCTTGTCTTCCTAAGGCCTACTCTCTTCGATAGTATCAGCTTATAACTCTGTCAAGGACGCTGACTCCCCTTACTGCTCAGGATCACAATTATTCATTTGTTCGTGCTGCTCATCAACCAGCTATTGAGAATCTGCTCTGTGCTGGGCTGGGTTCTAGAGACACAAGAAAGAAAAACAATCAAGCAAGATCCATATTGTGTTAGTGATATGTACAAGTAACCCCAAAAGTGGCTGAACAGACCTCTTGAATCCTTCCCAGGACCCCAGAGAGAAATGCGTTTGTGCGGAGTATTTTAGTGGAGTGGTGAACTACTGAATAAATGAGAAGGGTAAGCAAGCAGGGACAGAGGCATTTTCTTACACGCTGGGTCCCTTACACCAAGGCTGGTCCAGAAGGACTTCTTGAGCTCTTCCTCGTCACCCGTCTGAGGAGGATCCTGGTTCAGACATACTGTGACATACCCATCATAAAACCTAAAAGGCATAATTCCCGGGATGTGATTATGACGGGATTCCATTATGCAGTTCTGAGGGCTAACAGTGAGTAGTTGTTTTTTGAGACATCTGCGCATGCTCCAGAACATGGTCTCCAATAAAATTACAGAATCATACAGAGGAAATCCTTACAGTCTGAATGCTTCCCTAAATCAAAGGTCTCTTTTGCTCCAGAATATTTTGTTTGTGATAGTCAAGTGTATCTGACTGTTTATACACCTTTCGGGAAGGCATTTTTATTTTTTTATTTTTTATTTTTTGTTATTATTTTTTCATTACGTTATGTTAGTCACCAAACAGTATATCATTAGTTTTTGATGTAGTGTTCCGAGATTCATTGTTTGCATATAACACCCAGTGCTCCATGCAATACGTGCCCTCCTTGATACCCATCACTGGACTAACCCATTCCCCCACTTCCCTCTCCTCTAAAACTCTTAGTTTGTTTCTCTGAGTCTATAGTCTCTCATGTTTCATCCCCTCTCTGATTCCCCCCCACACTTCGTTTTCCCCTTCCTTCTCCTAATGTCCTCCATGCTATTCCTAATGTTCCACGAATAAGTGAAACCACATGATAATTGACTTTCTCTGCTTGACTTATTTCACTCAGCACAATCTCCTCCAGTCCCATCCATGTTGATGCAAAAGCTGGGTATTCATCCTTTCTGATGGCTGAGTAATATTCCACTGTATATATGGACCATATCTTCTTTAACCATTCATATGTTGAAGGCCATCTCGGCTCTTTCCAGAGTTTGGCTATTGTGGACATTGCTGCTATGAACATTGACGTGTATACGGCCCTTCTTTTCACCACATCTGTATCTTTGGGGTAAATACCCAGTAGTGCAATTGCAGGGTCATAGGATAGCTCTATTTTTAATTTTTTGAGGAACCTCCACACTGTTTTCCAAAGTGGCTGTACCAACTTGCATTCCCACCAACAGTGCAAGAGGGTTCCCCTTTCTCCATAGCCTCTCCAATATTTGTTGTTTCTTGCCTTGTCAATTTTTGTCATTCTAACTGGTGTAAGGTGGTATCTCAGTGTGGTTCTGATTTTGATTTTAATCTCCCTGATGACTAATGATGATGAACACTTTTTCATGTGTCTGTTAGCCATTTTTATGTCTTCTTTGGAGAAGTAAGTGTCTGTTCATGTCTTCTGCTCATTTTTTGACTGGTATTTGTTTTTTGGATGTTGAGTTTGAGAAGTTCTTTATAGATCTTGGGTATCAGCCCTTTGTCTAGAATGTCATTTGCAAATATCTTCTCCCATTCCGTGGGTTGCCTCTTTGTTTTGTTGACTGTTTCCTTTCCTGTGCAGAAACTTTTTATCTTGATGAATCCCATAAGTTCGTTTTCAGTTTTGCTTCCCTTGCCTTTGGAGACATGTCTTGGGAGAAGTTGCTGTGGCCGATGTCAAAGAGGTTACTGTTTATGTTCTCCTCTAGAATTTTGTTGGATTCCTGTCTCACATTGAGGTCTTTCACCCATTTAGAGTTTATCTTTGTGAATGGTGTAAAGGAATGGCCAAGTTTCATTCTACTGTATTTGGCACTCCAATTTTCCCAGCACCATTTGTTGAAGAGACTGTCTTTTTTCCATTGGATATTTTTTCCTGCTTTGTGAAGATTATTTGACCATAGAATTGAGGGTCCATATCTGGGCTCCCTATTCTGTTCCGTTGGTCTATGTGTCTGTTTTTGTGCCGGTACCATGCTGTGTTGGTGATCAAAGCTTTGTAATTTGTAATGCTGTGTTTTAGTGCTAAAAGCTAGTCATGGTATCACAAAATAGTTGAATTGCCCTTTAGAATTTTTACCAAGATTTCAGATAAAATGTTTTTGTAAGGAACATTTTTTTTTTTCCCCTCCAAGGCTCGTGTTAAAATAAAGGTCAGGAAATTCGGTCGCGTAAACAAGCTAGCCATGACTTTCATCCAGAGGGACGCACATCACAGGTGTGGCTCAGTGCTGCTAGAGTTAGTTTAAACACATTGGTTATGGTTATATATAGCACTCAAAGTCCAGACAGTCACTGCAGCTCCGTCATCACTTACTCAGGTTGTCCCAGCAAATTCCTCTTGGGCTATTTCTTTGCCAAGTTTAAAAAGTAATGGATTCTAAGCTATAACAGAGAAAAATCAATGTCTCCATTTTAGAAAAAGGTAACAATTTTCCCTCAAAAAGGAAGCTCTTCACATGCAAAGAAATGTGTAAATAAGTAAATTTAGTTCATGGAACAATGAAAGCAATAAATTAGTTTATCTTGGTAGGTGAAATTTTTATAAATCAAAGAAGTCCTAAGAAAATTTGCTTTACTTAATATTTTTTTGTATTTTTATTTTTAACTTTTTATTTAAATTCCAGTTAGTTAACATCTCGTGTTATATTAGTCTCAGCTGTACAATATAGTGATTCAACACTTCCTTACATTACCCAGTGCTCATCACAACAAACGCACTCCTTAGTTATTTTATTGTTTTTAAAAGCTATGGGAGATAAAAAGATGACAAGAAGTGGCAAATCAATGTCGCTATTATGCTTTTAAAGTATACTTTTCTCTGAAGGAAAATATACATATAAAAATATACAATTCATAAGCATGTAGTTTGATACTAAATACACTTGTGTAACCAGCATGCCTATCAAGGACTAGGCCAGCACCAGAGCATTATCTCAGAAGCCCTTTTCTCTGCTAGTCAATATCATTTCCTACCCTCAATGGTAACCAGAACCCTGACTTCTAACACCATCTTCTTTTGCCATTTTTTAATTTTGTATTTATTTATTTTTTTAAATTTAATTGTATTTTTTTAAGTATATAAATGGAATTATGCAGCATGCACTATTTTTGTGCTTGGACCATGACTAGTGCTGGTGGGAATGTAGTCATACACATCCTTTGATGAACACATGCATGCATTTCTTTTGGATATAAACTGACCAGGAGTGTTGGTGGGTTATAGAATCCATGCATGTTCAGCTATGGTGGGTAATGTCCAGCTGTTTGCAAAGTGATTCTACATGCTTTCCTTTTATGAGTGCCTATGTGACACTCCAGTGCTTTTCCCAATTTCATTTGTCATGAGATTTTCTTAAACTGAAAAAATCATTTGAAAAACATTCTGCTACATATAGTTAAAGAAAAATTTTGCTAATAGTTATTTTGAGTGAAATTTTTTTGTGAGCTGAATCATACTTGTGAAAACATATCTTCATAATGGTACTAACAACTCCACCTAAAGGCTAGGCTGTAAATTTTGAAAGATGAATCATCATGAGGCAAGGCTGTAGTCGGCTTGGAAGTAGAGTGTACTGTTCTAGTCTTATGTAACCAAACTTTTCATGTGGCAGGAAGATACTAGGTTGCTTTCCAGGAAAATAGGCTAAAAAAAAAAAAGTATTCTTAACTCCCCTGTCCCCACCCTGCCCCATGTATCAGTTTTTAATTGCAAGCAACTAAAAGCAATCTGATAAATTTAGAAGAGAAGAAATTTGATAAAAGGGTATTTAGTAACTCAGTGAGTCTCTCAGATGGTCAGGGAGATATTTCAGTTTGGAACTAGCTCTCTACAGAGCAATTGCCACTGCCATCGGGTACAGATCCCACAGCCTGCTGAGTAGCCAGTCTCCAAGATGGTGCCCCCAAATCTCACATCCTGTTAGCATGTTCTTGTGCGATATCCTTCCGTATTGAAGTAGGGATGCTTTGTGTGACCAGTAGAGTTTGCAGAGGTAACAGTGTAACTCCCCAGGCTAGGTTACAGAGGACATTGAAGCTTCTGTTTGGTCTCCGGGATTGCACAGAGGGGGCAAGGGGAAGCCAGCTGCCATGCTCTGAGGATATGCAAGGAGCCCTTTGGAGAGGACCAGGGCCTCCTCCTAATATCCGGCACCAGCTTACCAACCAGATGAGTGAGTCCCCTTGGAGGCAGGCCCCCCATCTCCAGTCGCACATGAACATGACTGCAATCTCAGCTAATACCTTACCTTCCAAACTCTTAAGGGACTCATCCATGGCCACTCAGCTGCGCTGCTCTGAATTTTTGACCCACACCATGGGAGAAAGAAATGTTTATCATTGTTTGAAACCATTAGGTTTGGGGGTAATTTGTTACACAGCAACAGATAGCTAATGACCAATAGACATGGGATACAGCTGTTGGAACTGTTGCCAATGCTGCCTTTGGGAACTGTGTGTATCTGCAAGTAGCTTCACCCAAATGGATTCTGCACAGTCCTCACTTCTTCATTTCATGGCTGCTGATTCAAAGTCTCAGCTCCTTGCATTTGACTGACACTATGTGCCCACATTTATTCGCATAGAAGTCTTGGAAATGTAAGTAGCTGACCTCCTCAGCTTCTAAAATGGAAGGTGAGCTCTGCCTCTTAAGGAAATTCCTTAAACCTAGGAAGAGAGTTGAGATACTAGGCAGCCAAGAGGAATGCCAAGTGTCCACTCTGCAAGAGCCCCTCAAAGTCTGCCGCTCTGTGCTTTCCCATTGTTGGTGCATAGTGAGATAAACACAGAAAATGAGAATACGCATTCAGAAACTTGTATAACAGTTTGGCATTGCCACGGTATTTTTGTTGTCTTTGACAAAAGTACTGATCCACAGGTTGAAAATAAAACATAAAACTGGTTCTTCACTACAGATGGTTTGAGAAGCTCGGCACTCTATCACATCTGTAACAACAGAATTTATCTGAAAATACTACGCCTCTCAACTCTGCCTTGGGAGCTTCTGGAAGAAGTTGCTTGCTCATGAGAATGACATCACTGAATGATGATTTTCTCTGCATTCCAGGAGTTAGTCAAAGACACTGGCACTCTCTATATGCAAATTCATTGCTTTAAAAATCAAATTATTTGGGCCCAGAGATATCATGGATATCATAGTAATAATCCTATAATCTTTACAACAAATCTACAAGGTTAATATGTTGGTGCCCATTTACCAGTGAGATAAGTGAAGCACAGAGAAGTTAAATAACTTTCTCTGTCACTCAACTTTTAAGTGACAGAACAAGGCTTTGAACTCAGGCAGCCTGGCTCTGTTTGGAACTTACAGTCTTGGCCACTCTCCCATACACTCTCCCATATGGCCTCCCTAAGGTAAAAGAAAAAGATTGATATGATCTAAAATATTACATCAAAGTTTTATGTGGATATGGACATTGTTTCCTCTTCGACTGGTGGCCTTTGTAGAGAAGAAAGAATTTTGAGGAAATGCTATTTTTTCTTAACTGCTAAATTTTCTTACCAAAGATCTGGTGTCTGCCCTTTACAATATTATAATGCCCTCGAGACATAATAAGTAATTACATTCCAAAGTGATGCTTTTAAGACAAATATCTTTGTGCTTGTACATCACTTATGAATATGGCTTTAGAAATATTGGAGTATCTCAGGACTAATACATACAGATCTTCCAGAATTTTAACTTATTTTTTTTCTTTAAAGATCTACTTAGTTATTTAGAGAGAGAGCATGGAGGGGGAGGGAAGAGGAAGAAGGAGAGAGAAACTCAAGCAGACTCCACACTGAATTCAAGCCAGATGGAAGAGTGCTCTATCTCACAACCCCAAGAACAGACCTGAGCTGAAACCAAGAGCAAATGCCTACCTGATTGTGCCACCAAGGTGCCCCCAGAATTTTAGCTTCTAAAGCATTTTTCATGTTAAGTGGATTTCAGCTTTACACAGAAATCTTATAAATGAGATATTTGTATCACATTTCATCCTGTAACAACCATGGTTCACTTAGCCGACCATAAAGCTGATCTCCAGAGGTCAGAGGACCAACTTACAGTCGTGAAGCAGACATCCGTGACCTCAGAGCAAGTCAGGGCAAGTTTGGACCCCAAGTGGAAGGCTTTTCCACACCTTGTAACCATCAACTCTTCACTGACAAAGCCCTAACTGAGGATTTCAGGCTCTGTCAATTCTCAGCAAACCTCTAAGAAGCTGAGGATGGCTAAAAGTCATGTCACAGTAGGACTGATTTGCAGCCAGAATCAACCAGCCTTTGGCCTCATTTTTGTGTAGTTTGGATGTTCCTATCATCAAATCTGTCTTTCTATATAAATGTTTCCTGTTTGAGTTTCCTTTTTCAAATGAATGGATTTATTATCCTAGAGGAAGTCTTGGCCTGGCTGTTCTGAGATGGGAAAGAGGAATGAAAGGTTATAGATCAGATGCATTTTCTGTAGCCCGACCAGCTGAGAATTGGTTTGTATGTATCATTTTATGGAAAGCAGAGGACCAGTGACACAAACATTGAATTTATTGAATCAGGTGTAACAACACTGGGTAGGTTTAAGGAAACAGGCACATATGTGGAGCGAGAGGGAGAAGGGTAAAATTAGTTCATGTGGTCACTGTGTCTTATCTCACTTGGAGAAATCCAAGATGTGTGGGCTAAAATCTTCCATTTCAATAAGTGCAGTAGAAGAGAGAGAGAACAGTGTTGGAGAAGCCTGCTGGACTCTTAGAAGCAGGATTTGAATAATAACATTGCCCAATACTAATTGAATACCTAATCTTGTATAATCTTTACAATAGGCATTCGAAGGAGGTACTACTGTACTGAATTTTCTATTTTACAGTTCCATAAGGTAAATTGCCCCTATCCCATAGCTAAGAAGAGGTAGCTAGAATTCCAGCCAGACTCTAAAGCATATGCTCTTAACTCCACACTTCTCTGTGCTGCCTCAGACTGGGTAGAGGAGAGGTACCCAGTCCAAGGAGGGGGTGGGAGACAGAACAATCTAAACAAAAGTTGGGAGGTGAAGGAGAGTATGTTCTGGGGTCAGTGCAACTGGCCTGACCAGGGGATGGTCTAAAGCAGGTGGTTTGGGAACAGAAGTAGTGGTTGATGGGCGCCTGGGTGGTTCAGCCATTTAAACATCTGCCTTTGGCTCAGGTAATGATCCCAGAGTCCTAGAATCAGGCTCAGCATTGGGCTCCCTGCTCATCAGGGAGTCTGCTTTTCCATCTGCCCTCCCCCACTTATGTGTGTGATCTCTCTCTCTCTCTCTCTCATTTTCTCTCTCTCAAATAAATAAAACTTTTAAAAAATTATAAGAAAAAAGAAATTGTGGTTGATAAAACTGGAGAATTGATAAGGGCAAAAAATGTAGGAATTAAAGATTACTACAGCAGTGGATTCTGAGAAGGAAATGATATTATAGAAAACAGGATTTTCTTCAGAAGGTGAACTTGGCAGATGTGGACAGATAGAAAAAGAAAATCACTGAGAAGCACAGTCTGATAGAAGAGAGGCCATGAAGACAGGGACGAGCATAGTGGCTCTCACAGTTTTGGTCTTGGGGCCA
Organism: Mellivora capensis; assembly: GCA_004024625.1. Lineage (NCBI taxonomy): Eukaryota > Metazoa > Chordata > Mammalia > Carnivora > Mustelidae > Mellivora > Mellivora capensis. Next base: position 22,274 of record PISX010021084.1, read on the forward strand.
TGAATGGAGGTCAAAATGATGGAGGGTCCCAAAGTGCTTTTGTTGAGGTAGGTTTTATCTATCAGTGTTTACCATACTAGAAATTCAAACGAATTTTAAAATATTTAAAAAATTTTTTTGAAATAATAACATATATTAACATAAGAAGCATTTTCATGAAGAAATAACTTTTTTTTTTAAAGATTTTATTTATTTATTTGACAGACAGAGATCACAAGTAGGCAGAGAGGCAGGCAGAGAGAGAGGGGGAAGCAGGCTCCCTGCTGAGCAGAGGGCCCGACTCGGGGCTCCATCCCAGGACCCTGGGATCATGACCTGCACCAAAGGCAGCAGCTTAAACCACTGAGCCACCCAGGCGCCCCATAAATAACTGTTTTTAAAACAAAAAGCAGTATGAAAAGTGACACTGTTTTACACCTTTACAAATCTCCTTACTGTCTGGCTTCATGGAATCCAGCTGGATTGTCATACATTGAGTTGTCATATCTTCAGTCTGTTGTAATGTCACATGACATCTGGGCTCTGGAAAACTCCACTGTCCCACTTGTGAGAGAAAATGAAAAAGGCAAATAACACCTTCCTTTAATCACAAACAGTGTTTTGACCCCAGGACGCTCTAAGAGATTCTTGGGGATTCCCACGGGCTCCTGGACAACAGTTTGAGAAGCACTGGGCTAGAGGGAGGCCAAGGTGTGGAGACACAGCGCCAACAGAGAACCAAAGCAGCCGCGCATCTGCAGACTGCTCGGATATGAACCCAGGGCGTGGGGGTGGGGGTGCAGGCTGCAGAGGGAAAACTCTTACTCGATCCCATACAGCAAACCTTGGTGATCTGGGAAAATCATAATGCTTGTTACAGAATGAGGAAACACATAGGGGAAGGCAGTGTGGTAGGGAAGTTGGTAATTTCTGGTTTTGGTGTTTGAATGTGAAGTGACCGAAAGATATCCAAGTACACACAGAATTAAGTCAGAGAGACGGCAAAACCTTTTGTCACTAGGGAATAAATCTTTAAGAGTTAAGTTAAATTTAAATTAATTTAAATTTTAAAAGCTAACTTGAAAATGGAAAGTTAATTTAAAAGTGAAATGGAAGCAAGTACTATAATTTCTATTGAATTCGTCAAGAAGTATTTAGGAAGTAGGACATTAGAAGAATGTAACTATATTTGAAAAATTTTCTTTCTTAAGATGGAGACTTCATATGTGGGCGTTTGTTATATTACTCTTCATTTATGTTTATGTGTCTGGAATAATTGGTAATAAATTTAAAAATTTAAAGTTCATACCACAGACTAATCCACACATCCCCCCGGTCATCATTCCCTCTCTCTCTCTCTCTCTCTCTCTCTCACACACACACACACACACACACAATTTACATTCTTTAGATCAGATGTCATTTTATTTCCAGCTGCTAATGCCAGGGATGATCCACTTAGAAAAGAGACAGAAAGAGAGAGAGAGAGGATCTAAACTACACTCAAAATCTTGCACTTTTCTTTAGATACTGCAATGCAGGCAAGTAGGGAAAGGACCTACGTGCAACACGGCAGAGCACAGGGGAAGTGTGAGGTGTGAGGCAAATAGGAAGATGCCAATATTTACAAGATGCCAAAGACCAGTATTTTATTACATGCATTTAGCAACAACTCGATCAGACATGTACATGCATTTAGCAACGACTCGATCAGACATGAAGTTCCTAGAGGAGTTTTTTTTTTTAAAGATTTTATTTATCCATTTGACAGACAGAGATCACAAGTAGGCAGAGATGCAGGCAGAGAGAGAGGAGGAAGCCAACTCCCTGCTGAGCAGAGAGCCCAATGTGGGGCTCAATCCCAGGACCCTGGGATCATGACCTGAGCTGAAGGCAGAGAGGCTTTAACCCACTGAGCCACCCAGGCGCCCCTCTTAGAGGAGTTTTACGGCACTTAGTGGGAGAGGTGAACAGGAAAGCAAGCATTACCATGGGTGTGATAGGTTTTCAGGAGAATCAGGGGCCTGGGAAGATTGAAATAACTTGGAGCACATAATCACCTGTCCCTGGGAGGCTGTATAGCCAAGACTTGCTCTGGAATTGGAGTAGATCTGTGTGTGAGCCCTGACCCGGACACTGAGTTAAAGCTTTGAGACTTCGGGAAAGTTACTTAATTGTGTAAGCTTTAGTCCTAAAATATTTTTATGGATGAAACATACAGTAATACCAGTTGCTTCTGGGGACTGCCGCTAGGATAACCTGCAGCAGGATAACCCAGTCAGCTCAACCTTCCTCTGTCCTCCAGACTTTAAAACACAATAGCTAACACTCTCCAGACTCAAACTGCTTCAATCACAACCTCCACCACCGCTCAGTCATGAAGCCTCTATAAGCCTGGGTCCCCGAGCCTACCAGTTTTTGCTCATCCTAAAGCATTTCCGGAATACTTCTTTTTTTTTTCCCTATTGATCTCACAGGCTTTTTATTTTTTGATTCTTCTTTAGCTTTATAACTATTATGTAATTTTACACCACATTACATATTTTTCTTTACCTTAGAATTCGTTCCGGAGTGTGTCCCGGAGTCATTTTAACCAAATAATGAGTAAGGTGGGAAAGAATATATAAATTGTTCCATTTTCTACGCAAGAAAGTACTATGATAAAAACTCATAAAATTCTTTTTCAAAGTATGTTTTTTGTTGAGTTTGTGTGAACGAACGCGAGAATAGCTTAGATCATAAATGAGCATGTTCACAGGCAGAAGGGGGCTGTGGTCTGCCCTCAGTGTGGACTGTTGGGTTTCTGTAGTGAATATACTCTCAGCTGGGGCCTGAACCAGAGTGACCCTGGAGCTCCTGCAGCCCAGTGCATTCTTTCAATGAGTGAGTGAGTCAGTGAATGAATGAATGAAGATAAGCAAGAATTTACATGCAAAATGAAGCTGAACTATCTTGACCAACAGGAATTTTGTTTGAGGTTCCTTTTTTTTTTTTTTTTTTAAACCAGGGACAGAATTCATATAAAGTAAGGATAACAGTTACCTTAATGACAAGAAGATCCTCTTTCTGCTAGTAACTACTTAATAAATACATGTGTTCTATAAACTGTCATAACCTTCATTTATCTTTTGCCGTTGTTTCATGACCTTTGCAAACAAAGGAAAAGACTCGCATCTGCTAAGTTCCCTTTAGAACTTAATTACTAAAAATAGAAGGACCTAACAGAGACTGCAGCTGTTCTGAGTTTCAATTATTTTTCCACTTATCTTCCAGGCTAATAACTTGGGGCTCGGGGCTGAATACGTTCCACTTTTAGCAATGGGAAGTATCAAGAGAATCTTGTTTCCCACATTACTGAGCAGAATGGGAGAATGAGCTCCAGAAACCCTCCTGGAAGGGCTCGGGAGAAAAGCAGGAACATTTACACTGGGAACAATTGGATTTAATCAGAAGACTCGGCAATAAAAGTAGGGCACGGGGCTGGAACAGAAGTGCTGGTAGGAAAGGCTGTCAATTGCCTGTGAAAAATAACGATCCATGTTCTTTTTGGTAAATTAGAGCATTACTGCTGTGATTAACATTAAGATGTTGAATCATATATCCCACATAGGGTCAAAGGTTTGTGCAGAGTGAAAGTGGATCTGAGGCATCACTTGGATCAATTTTTTCTAAGCCAGAGAGAGTAGCTGAAAGGACTTATCCAGGGTCACACAGCTAGTCTGCGGCAGAGCTGAGAACAGAACAGGTTTCCTATTCCCAGTCAGGGCACTTCCCTGTCCCCCACATCTGCTTCCTGTACTTCTTTGAGCTTCTTTTCTCATCAGGCCAGAGCTCAAGGGTTCTGGTGGGTACTCTCAGCATGATGTCCAGATGGCTGCTTTTGACACTTCTGTGCCTGGGCACCTTCTTGCCTTCGAACTTGAAAAGTGATGGTTTTGTAAAATTACTAGGTTTCGTGGTCCAGTCAGGCAGTGGTGTTTGAGACTCTGTTGCATTGGGACCATATGTAGGTGGTAGATGGGAACTGATAACACATAGCTGTGCGCTGTTGAGTTCAGTGTGTTTAGAGAATCACACAGCCAGAAGAAGTCATCTGGGTCAAGGGATCTAAGTCCCTGCTTTGCAGGTTAGGAAACAAAAGCCTAGAAAATGTAGTGGCTGTCAGTTTAAAATACAGAAGTCCTAATGTCATGGAACATTCTATGAAAGCAACATTTATGTGTTTCAACTTTTACTCTATTGAGGATTTAACAAAGATGGTTATGGGTTTTTGCATTCTAAAGAAGACTGTATTAAATGTTAATGTACATTACTGTATTAGTCATTGTTTTACCCACTTGGAGGAATTCTAATAGGAAGAGCATGTAACCATTAACCATTAAAAATTATTGGAATGCTGGGGTCAGTGTGTTATTGGAAACCAAATAGTTCAATGTAATTTGAGCAGAAATAGATCACCATCCGTGGTCATCAGCATTACCATTTTGATTAGATTGCCTGTCAGTGTACTTGTCACACATTTCTGCCTGGACATCATTGCTTTTGGTGTCGCCATGTCACTATCCTACAACTGTGCAGTGAGATCCTCGCCATCCTACAGAGCTCACAGCAAGTGCTCCCCCATCGGCAAAGCTTCAAAAAATCTCCAAACCTAGGGGATCTCTTTCTCCTTAGCACCCCCAGGACACTGATTACTTCTCTTCTGTTATTTACTACAGCAATTGGTGTGTCACAAATAAACTAAGTGCTGCAGTTACCCCTATTCTGGATTTTAAGCTCCACAAGGGAAGAGATTAAGTCTATAGGTTTTGCTTCCTCACGGTATCTTGTATTTGTTGAATGAACGAATGTATCATAAGTAAGAAAGCACTCGGCTGAGCACACAGCATTATACTTCAGAATATTGATGTCGAACAGCACAACCTTGGAAGGCCATAACTTTTTAAAGTTCAGAGTCAACTGGGAAACCATCGAGAAACTGAGTGCCCAAACACATATCATAAAGAAGGTTTTCCACTCCTCTTCTGCAATACCTTTATTCACAGAATACTCTGGGAATTGATCGTTTGTGAAATACTAAATGATGTCTCAAATTAAGAGTGGAGTTTACCTAATATTCAGTTCCCTGCAATTCAAAAACCACATGCTGGCCTTTCAGTAACTCTTTTAGCCATATCAGGTGCCTGAACAGACTCAGGGAAGCATCTGTTCTACGGCTGCCAATTAAGTTTGCTGTGTTCTCCCTGACAGGCTGACTGTTGCATTAAAACAAGTGCCTTTTCCAGGGGAAAAAAAAAATAAAAAATAAATTTCCTTTAGTCACTAGATAGCTCTACACCAGATAGGAACATAAAAATTTTCTTTGTGTGGGGAAAGAGGAGAGCTTTCCTGAAGTTTGACTCATATTACAAAAATGGGGGAAAAGGGATTTAAGTGCTTCTTTCAGTTCCTTTTCCAAACATGGGAAGTTAAATAGTAGTTCAGCCGCAGTCCTTTCAGAGGACGATCTCATTGCAAATGTAAACTTCACTACTCATTCACAGTGTTTCATATATTGCAAAGAACCCCGACTCAAGATTCAAACTGCCACATGCAAATCCTACTTTAAAGTAGAGAAGTGTTAGTGAGATCAAAAGCGAAAGAATTCTGTGCCTTTAGGTTCCGATTTAACCATATTTCTTGTTAGCTGTCTATGTCAGGGAGCTCCCCGTTGTATGCTTTTAATTGCAAAATAGACAAGAAAACTCCTATCGCATTGTTATTAACTGCCACAAAGTAAATCAGTGGCAGAAACAGGGCGTAGTCTTTGAATTTTAAGCTTGCTCAGGTTCAGGAGCCCAGATTGCCTCGGGCTTGGCTCTGCTACTTAGCTGTTGTGTGGTGAAGACGGCTCAGACTTACTTGACTATCAGAAGTACTCCTTCGCTAAGGACAAAACTTCCATAGAAAGGATTTCCCGAAAGAATGCACTGAGTCAAAAAGGTCATTTCTCCTTATATCCCTGCAATTTACTTGAGTCCATGAGCCCTGTTGTTCCCAGCTTGCAAAATGGAAATAATCCTTCACCCTGCATTTCTCTTAAATTCATTATGAAAATCAAGATAGCCTTGAAAATTGTAAAGTCCCACATTAACATAAGATTTTATTGTAACTGCCCAATGCTATGTGTACTCACCTCATTAATCTCTCCTTTTTGTTACTGGAAACACTGAAACATACTGATATGGAACATGCCTATTGCTCCATAATTACTTACCTAGAAAAGGGAGAAGCTCTGTTACCCAGAGAGGAGTAGAGAGGACAGAAAATCTTGTTAATCAGCAAATAAACTCATACGGGGAATTTTTTGTCACCCAAGGATGTGCTTTTCTTCTTTCTCCCTCTCTTTCTCCACCATTCTCTCTCTCTCTCTCTCCCTCTCTCCACACACACACACACACACACACACACACCAATGTAGGCTTATGGATTCTTTATTGTTGTTCATCAGCAATAATCCATTACTTTCAAAAATTCATTACTACTCATTTTGTTGATCACAGTGTCATAGAGTTGGTTCTGGGGAGCCCCCTTTAAACTGTCTCCTATAACCCACTGACCTCACGTTCCCATCATTGTTTGATTGCTGGATTCGTCTTACACTTTTCCTTCCCCAGCCCTAGAATCAGCCATTTTCCCAAGGTTCCTTTCAGTAGAGAATGGAATTCAGAAGCCAAGACCTTTGTGCTGAATGTGGTCACCGCTATGTGAGGGGGCACTGTTTGTAGGTCCTTTCAAGGAACAGGGGGAAATAAAGAAAAGCAGTCAGAAGTGTGTATCTAGATGTGACATGAGTCTTCCAAGCAGAAAGAATGGCATGTGCAGGTGTGTATGTGCGTGTCTTTTTGGTTTTCCTATCTCTGATTATTAATAATGCTAAGTCCTAACATTCCTGGGTGGCTCAGTCAGTTAAGCATCCAACTCTTGGTTTCTGCTCAGGTTGTGATCTCGGGGTTGTGAGATCGAGCTGTGTCTGGCTCTGTGCTCAGCACGGAGTCTGCTTGAGACTCTCTCTTTCTCTCCCTGCCCCTCCTGCTTGTGCACGCTCTCTCTCAAATAAATAAATCTTACAAAACTAATGCCAAGTCCTTTTTGCCATGTTTGTCATTCATTTTTATTCTTTTGTGAAAAGAAGTGTGTAACTTTTTCTCTTTTGCCTAGTTCTCTATTGGGTTGTTTGGCAGTTTTCCTATGTATTTCAATGTTTTCTTTTTCTGAACCTGGTAACTTTCTAAACTTAAAAAACTTAAAAAATATATACATATTTGAAAACAAGAACTCGGACAGACAGGCAAATACAAATGTTCATTGCATTCATGACATCTAAATGAACATGATTCATGGCAGCTAAAATGTAGAAGCAATCCAAATATCCATCAACAGATGAACAAAATATGGTATATGATACAATGGGGGAATATTACTCAGCCATAAAAGGAGTGAAGTTCTGAGACATAGTACAGCATAGACCATCCATGAACACATTACTAAGTGAAGTAAGCCAGACACAAAAGGACAAATATTGTATTATTCCACTTACATGAAATATCAGCATTTGACAAACTCATAAATGAAAATTACATTGGAGATTATCAGGGGCTGGCAGAGGGGAGAATAGGGGAGGCTTTGCTTAATGGCTCCAGAGTTGCTCTTTGGAATGATGGACAAGTTTAAGAAATAGTAGTAATGATTTCACAGCATTGTGAATATAATTAATGCCATTGATAACACAATTAAAAATGGTCAAGATAACAAATGTTACATTATGTGTATTCTGCCACAATTTAAAAATAAGTGAACATCTTTGTGGGGTCTACTTCCGGGTCCTTTTTTCTGTTCCTTTTATCCATGTGTCTGTCTCTCCATCAGTACCACATTGCCCTGATTATTATAGCTATATAATACCTTTTGGATTTGGGTAGATTCCTACTTCTTTTTCCGTTACTTTTAACTCTTATAGTTCCTTTGCCTTTTTGTATGTTTTATAGTAATCTTGTCTGTATCGACAGTAAAAATTCCAGAGAGTTTAATAGGAATTGTTTAAACCTATATTGTTACATCTTCTAAATGAGTTGTCTCTTATAACATTATAATGTATTTCTGTATCTCTTGTAATATTTTTTATCTCAAAGTTGAATTTGCCTAATATAAAAATTACCACTCCAGTTCTCTTATGTTTAGTATTTGCATAGTATATCATTTTTCATCCTCTTACTTTTATCTATGTCTTTATATTTAATTTTTGTTTGATAGATAACATATACTTGAAGGTTTCTTTAAAAAACCTACTTTGATAGTCTCTGACTTTGAATTGCTATGTTAGCACTATTTACATTAAAATAATTATCTACATCATTGAATTTAAATGTTTTCTATTTTTCTCCATCTTATTTGTTCCCTTCTTTCCTTGTTCTGCCTTCTCTTTCATCAATTAAATACTTTTTTGTACTTCATTTTTCCCACAGTTATTTTCTATATCTGTGCTATTTAATTTTTTGGTTAATGTTACTGGTTTAACTTTAAATAGTGGTATACCACTTTATAATTTTTTAAAAAAACAGTCTACAACAGTTTAGTTTATCTCATACATTTTACCTCTACATAGGATACTATTTTTGTTGTTAGGCGTCATGTTGCTACCTCTTAAGCTTAAAAATAAGAAAAAAAATGCTTTTGGGGCACCTAGGCGACTCAGTTGGTTAAGAGTCTGCCTTGGGCTCAGGTCATGATCTCAGGGTCCTGGAATTGAGTCCTACATCAGGCTCCCTGCTCACTGGGGAGCCTGCTTCTCCCTTTCATTCTGCCCCTCTCCCCGGCTTGTGCTCTCTCTCTCTCTCTCTCTCTGCACACTCTCTCTCAAATAAATAAATAAAATCTTTAGGAAATGTTCATTTTAAAAAAAAAGAAGATAAAAAGCTTTTCACATTTATCCACGTATTTACCAGGTTTGATACTTCTTATTAATTTATATAGACCCAGGTTAAACTTGATGTCATTTTCCTTCCATCTGAAGAACTTTAGACATTTTTGTGTGTGTGTGGTGAAGTTTAGCTGTCAACAAATTCTGTCAGCTTGTTTGTTTAAACAAATTTTTTTTTCCTTGACTTTCATTTTCAAGGACATTTCTCCTAGATACAGAATGCTGTGGTGTCAGGTTTTAATTTGCCCTCTCTGCCCAACATTTCAACATTTCTCTTGCTCATTGTTCTCCTTACCTTTTGAGGTCTGTGGTTTGACACTCTTCATTGATTTTAGAAATATTTCAATCATTCTACCTTAAAATATTTCTTCTGCCTTATTCTCTCTCCTCCTCCTGGGATTCCAATGATAGTATTTTAGACAATTTGGTATCTGTCCCAGACCTCTTCGATACTATATTGTGCTTTATTTTCACTATTTTTTCTTTCTGTTTCAGTTTGGGTAATTTCTATTGACTGGTTCTTCCTCCAACCATGGCAAGTCTAGTAGCGGGCTTCTCAAAGGCGATCTTTATAGATGGTATCATTTCAGTTTGATTCTTTCTTTTAGTTTTCATCTATCTGTTGAAATTCTCCATCCATTTAAGGATGTTTACCTTTTTGACTAGAACTTTTAATGTATTAATTATAGTCGTTTTTAACCTTTTTTTGGGGGGGGAACTAATTTTAAACTTAAGAGTTGCAAAGATGAGAGAAAGTTCCTGTAGGTGCTTCACTCAGCTCCCCCAGTATTAACATCTTACAGGGCAATGGTATAATTCCCAAACTAGGAAATTCACTTGGCACAACACTGTTCACTATTTAAATTTGAATTTCACCAGTTTTTCTACTAGGGAGCTTATTGTGTCCCAGGATCCCATGCAGGGTCCCACATTGCTTTAAGTTGCCATGTCTCTTTTAGTCTTCTCCAAACTGTGATAGTCTGTCTGTCTTTTCTTCTCCATTCAGGAGTATCAAAAACACTTCTCAGGTTTTTGTAGAATGTTCCTCAATTTATTTTTTGTGTTTTTTACTTTTTTTTTCTTTTACTTTTTTTTGTGGTTTTTACTTTTGGGGATGAATACCACGGAGCTGATGGGCTTTTCTCAGTGCATTATACCAGGAGGTATATAATATCAGTATCTCTTAGTAGTGATGATGTTAATTTTGGAGACCTGGTTTATGTGATATCTGCCAGGTACCCCATTGTAAAATGACTGTTTCTCTCTTTATAATTAATGAATATTAGGGGGAGATATTTGGAGGCTATGTAAATACCTCATTTCTCTTAAATTTGTTCCATTAATTTTAGCATTTATTGATCTTGCCTGTAGCAATTATTACTGTAATGCTCTATTGGGTATTTTCATTCATTACCTTCATTCTGTCTATATTTATTCCACAAGGATTAGTTGTCCTTTCTCCTTTATTTATTTATTTGTATGTTTATATCAGTATGGATCCCTGACAACCACAAATCTATTTTCCATTGTGGTAATTTTTCCTTTTTCAAGTTGTCATATAAATGAAATAATGTCATATATAGCATTTGGGATCTGGCTTATTTCTCTGAGACAAGTACATTTAAGTTTCATCCATGTTGTTGTGTAACCCAATAGTTCCTTCCTTTTTATGGTTGAGTCATATGCCACTATATGATTTGCTGTATTTTGTTTATCTGTATATCAGCCGAAGAACACCTACATTTCTAGTTTTCAGCATGCGAATAAAGTTGCTGTAAACATTTGCATAGAGGCTTTTGTGTGAACCTAAGTTTTAAATTCATTTGGACAATACATAGGACTGGGATTGTTGAGGCATGTAGACATATGTTTAACTTTATAAGAGACTGACAAACTTGTTTTCTGGCTGGTTTTATCATTTTACTTGCCAACAAAGCAGTGTGTAAAAAGTTTCAATTGGTATATATATTTGGTATTATGGTTTTATTTTTAAAATTTTAGCCATTTTGATAGTTGTGTTCTGATATCTCATTGTGAATCATAGTAATTTAACTTTTTTGTAGATTGAGCATCTGTCCTGAGTATACTTCTGAGGATTGTTTTGTCTCTTGATAGTCAGATTCGGGGTTTTTGTGTATTTGTTTGTTTGTTTATTTTTTCTTCCCTTTTTTTGGTGTCTCATCATAATGTATTGAAATCCAAACATCATGTGTGGGATAGTAGAGTGAGGTGATTAGTATTTGTACCTGAGCATGAGCACACACCTTCCACTGTTAGGTGTTTACTGTGGAGGTTAAAGTCCTTCTGGTTAGGAGCTGAGCTTGGTTTCGGTGTTTCCATGGCTACTCTTAATATACCACTGGCTTCAAATATTTTTTTTTCTTTTCAGCGTAACAGAATTCATTGTTTTTGCACCACACCCAGTGCTCCATGCAATACATGCCCTCCATAATACCCAACCCCTGGCTCCCCCAACCTCCCACCCCTTGCCCCTTCAAAACTCTCAGGTTGTTTTTCAGAGTCCATAGTCTCTCATGGTTCACCTCCCCCTCCAATTTCCCTCAACTCCCTTCTCCTCTTCATCTCCCCATGTCCTCCGTGTTATTTTTTATGCTCCACAAATAAGCAAAGCCATATGATAACTGACTCTCTCTGCTTGACTTATTTCACTCAGCATAATCTCTTTCAGTCCCATCCATGTTGCTACAAAAGTTGGGTATTCATCCTTTCTGATGGAGGCATAATACTCCATAGTGTATATGGACTACATCTTCCTTATCCATTCGTCTGTTGAAGGGCATCTTGGTTCTTTCCACAGTTTGGCAACCGTGGCCATTGCTGCTATGAACATTGGGTATAGATGGCCCTTCTTTTCACTACATCTGTATCTTTGGGGTAAATATCCAGCAGTGCAATTGCAGGGTCATAGGGAAGCTCTATTTTTAATTTCTTGAGGAATCTCCACACTGTTCTCCAAAGTGGCTGCACCAGCTTGCATTCCCACCAAGAGTGTAAGAGGGTTCCCCTTTCTCCACATCCTCTCCAACACACGTAGTTTCCTGTCTTGCTAATTTTGGCCATTCTAGCTGGTGTGAGGTGGTATCTCAATGTGGTTTTAATTTGAATCTCCCTGATGGCTAGTGATGATGAACATTTTTTCATGTGTCTGATAGCCATTTGTATGTCTTCATTGGAGAAGTGTCTGTTCATGTCTTCTGCCCATTTTTTGA
>PISX010021085.1:0-34345 GCA_004024625.1 Mellivora capensis
GTAGTGAAAAGAAGGGCCATCTGTACCCCAATGTTTATAGCAGCAATGGCCACGGTTGCCAAACTGTGGAAAGAACCAAAATGCCCTTCAACAGAGGAATGGATAAGGAAGATGTGGTCCATATACACTATGGAGTATTGTGCCTCCATCAGAAAGGATGAATACCCAACTTTTGTTTCAACATGGACAGGACTGGAAGAGATTATGCTGAGTGTAGTAATAAGTCAAGCAGAGAGAGTCAATTATCATATGGTTTCACTTATTTGTGGAGCATAATAAATAACATAGAGGACATAGGGAGATGGAGAGGAGAAGGGAGTTGAGGGAAATTGGAAGGGGAGATGAACCATGAGAGACTATGGACTCTGAAAAACAATCTGAGGGTTCTGAAGGAGTGGGGGGTGGGAGGTTGGGGTAGCCAGATGGTGGGTATTATGGAGGGCACACATTGCATGGAGCACTGGATGTGGTGCAAAAACAATGAATTCTGTTACACTGCAAAGAAATTTTTAAAAAAGAGATAAAGAATGGAATAAAAAGACTACAAAACAGCCAGAAAACAATAAGATGGCATTAAAAATTCCTTACCTGCATTCAGTTATCATGCACTATATAGCAGACAGAAAAACAGAAAACCCTGCAAGCCATGGATTTATAAGTCTAGGCTGCAAAGATCATGCATTTTCAATTACAACAATTAACTATCTAGAAGGCAAGAAAGAAATCACGTCCAATCTTTTTAAAGGAATTTATCATTATTACAAAAAGCCTGGGCATTGAAAGAAAAATTGCCTAAAACTCAAAAGACATATAAAGACCAAATCACCTAAAGATAATGTTCTCTTTCAGAAAATTGGAAAACAAAGCCAAAAAAAAAAAAAATCCACCTCTTGTTCACAAGACAGAATAGGGAGGCTTCAAAGATAAAAGAAACCTCTACCCACTACTAACCAACACCTTAGAAGAAATAGATCTTATCATTGGGAATGAGGTACCATGAAGTCTTATACACATAGAAGCAGCATTATCAGTTCTTAACTCCACCAGCCTCTCTTTCCCCCTTCCTCAAAGTACATTTCAAATGGTGGGAGTTTACAATACTCTGGTTCTTTTTAAATCCTTGTTTATTCCTGTTTTATTGGGACCATTACTGGGCACCCAGTCATTCTCATTCCCACAGCTCCTGTTCATTCACTGGGATGTGATCTTCTCGAGACTTATCAGGACCATATTTCTTTCTCTCAAAAGCAAGAAATATCTCTAGAAATAACAGATCAACAAATCATAAAAGAATCTACAACAAAGAGGTCAGTACTAATACCCATCTTTCCCATAATTCAAATTACACAGCATCGAGTTCTTAACACTGTCCCTGAAATCCTTTGGTCTAAATGTTCTACTGACCTTGGATACACACACACTGCTCCTTCTGTGACAGTTAAGATTGACTCTTCTGAACCTCTTCCCAGTATTAAACAATACCCATTGAATGCTACAGCCATTAAAGGGTTTAAACTCACAATCAAGGAATATTTAATTATTCCATGCACCAGCCCTTATAACATCCCAATTCATCCCATCCAAAAAAGTCAAGGAAGAGGACAGAGATTCATGCAGACCAAAGAGCAATAAATAATGGTTATACCTTGGCATTCTGCTATGCCCAATCCTCAAACTTTAAACAGTGCTATTTCCCTCACTACTAACAGTGAGGGATTTCTGTAGTACCTTTTGCAGTATACCAATGGATTCCATAAACTCAATTTTTATTTGCTTCCACTTAGGAAAAACAATATAATACTTGGACAGTCATGCCACAGGGCTACATTGTTTTTCTCAGATTTTAAAAGCCAACATAGCTGATGTAATTTTTCCCAAAGACTCTACTTTGTTACAACATGAGAGTAACTCACTCCTTTGTTCTCCTTCAGAAGAAGCTTGAGAAACCAACAATATCCATTTACTAACGAAATTGGCTACAAATAGACATAAGATATCCAAGAAAAAACTACAATTTAAGAAGCCACAGTCACATTTGGGACATGTCATTGGTAACCAAAAGCTTCTCCTAGGTCCAGAAAAAAACAACAAATTTGTTCCTTCCCCATTTCCCAAACTAAAGTTACTTGGATTTTACTGGAACTGGATCCCTAATTTCTCTGCTATTGTTCAACCCTCATGTACCTTGCTTAAAGCTAATCAATCTGAGCCACTTCAGTGGACTGAACTAAACCAAAAGGGATTTGAAGAAACACAGTTTACAAAGATCATACAGCATTGGGGATGTCCAAATTGTTAAATTACCTTTCTTTTTCTTTATGAACATGAAAGCAATGCCTTAGGCATTTTAACTCAAAGGTATAGAGGTCTTTAGGATATTATGGTTAGCAGTTAGACTCTGTGGCCAAAGGGCTGTCACCCAATGTAAGAGCCATAGCAGTAACTGCTGCCTGCTGGAAAGTGTAGAAGAATTAGTCTTGTACTTCCTTTAGACTATTGATGTTCCTCTTTCTGTAGAACTTCTGTTAACTCTCAACATGCTCAATACCTGTCTGCTGGCAGATTAATTCCTATGAAATCCTCCTGCTTTCACCTCCTAATGTTACTATCACCAAGTGCCATCCCTGACCCCAGCTAATCTTCTCCTTCTTCATACTGATAAGACTCTTCATGACTGTATTGCAATGACTGACCAACTACTAAACTCCAGCCTGGGTCTTCAAAAAACTCTTATTGGCAATGCTGAGTTATTTTGGTTCCCAAAGATTCTACTTCGTTGCAGTATGAGGGTAAGTTATTTCCTTGTTCTTCTTCAGAAGAAGCTTGAGAAACCAACTGTATCCTTTTACTACCCATTTAAGAGATGGTTCATATTTGAAAGAGGAAATGAAGGAATATCAGCCAGGCCATGCTCTAACTTCAACTACTGAAGTTACTGAAGCAAGCCCCATACCAGAGGCTTCTCTGGCCCAAGAGACTGAACTTTTTCTTTAACACAGGCCTGCCTTTTAGCAAAGGATAAAATAGTTAACATGTATAGTAGACAGGTGATATGTGTTTGGGACTGCACAGTATTTCAGAATGCTTCAGAAACAGAGTATATCTAACTTCTGCTGGAAAACAAATTAAAAATAGTTCTCATGTCCTGAAATTACTTGATCATCTCAGCAACCCAAACAACTACCTGTAATTAAAGTTCCTGGTCATTATGCAGCAAAAGTAGAGGAAAATTAGGACAATCACATGGCAGATGCTATAGCAAAAATTGCAACTTTAGAATATCATTTCACATTAAAATCAATGTCAACCTTAACTCCTTTTGAGACCTTAAATGAATTCCTTTTGGGTGACCTGAAACAATTAATTAAGGACATTCAACAGAATGTCACTACTAAAGAAATAAAGAAGTAGATAGAATCAAATTATAAATTTGATCCCAACACCCAGCTTTGGTATAGCCCAAATAGGTAGCCTGCCCTTCATGACTGCTTACAGAAAGTGATTTTAAAATTTGTCCATGAAATGACCCATTGGAACATGGATAAAATGACAGATTGGTGAAAACAGTATTTTTGGAACCCATCTCATAAAACTGCAACAGAAAATTACCATTGCTGTTTTATTTGCAACACACATAATCCTGGTCATAGTTCCATGAGGCATTTCCCATTACCCTCAAGGCCCTTTGAATTTTGGCAATTGGATTTTACCCATATGCCCCCCTCACAGGATACAAATATGTACTGGTAATAGTATGCATGCACTCTCATTGGGGGAAACCCGTCACTGCCTCAGCATTAATCCCAGTATCATTATGAGAGAAAATCATACCTAACTAGGGAATTCCATCTGAATTACATAGTGATGAAGGAATTCATTTCACAGAACAAATAATCAAGGCATTGTGTGAAATTTAATCTATTCTACAGCATTTTCACTGTACCTACCATCCTCAATCATTGGGGTCAACAGAAGGGGAGAAATGGCATAATTAAAACACACTTCGCTAAAATTATAGAAACTTTTGATTTACCCTGACCTAAGGTTCTGCCACATACATTATTAAACTGAAGAGAAACGCCTTTTGGAAAATATATACTATCTCTCTTCATCATAGGTGGAAGACCTATGAGACTCTGGAGCCTATGTACCCAAAGGTTAAATGCTTGAATACTATAAAGAACTGGTAAAGGCATTAAAGAAAAATGCATTCTTGGTAGGAAAACCTTCTCCCAGCATACTCTCATGAAGACCTCCTCTGCCGTAATCTACAGCCTAGAGATTTTGTCTAACAAAAAAGACATCGCCACAAATTCACCCTACAACCCTGATGGAAAGGACCCAACAGGATACTGTTAACCAACCCTTGCACAGCTAAACTCAAAGCCATTGACTTTTGGATTCATGTTTCTCATTTGAAGAAAGCTCCAGCCCTTCAGTGGACATCAGAACTAACTGCAGACCTAAAACTCCTATTGACTCAGGGTTGAAGCAGAGGACATCTATGTACACAGCTGTCCCAAGACACTGCAACAAGGTCTGTTTACTTTCAAATCCTTTTTTGTTCTTTATACCAATAACTTGCTATTTTCTTCATTACCTTTTTCATAATCATCTTATTGGGGAAGCTCCTTTATCTATTTTTCTATGAAGGAATGTGACACCATCTGTAACATGTATCCTGTACTCCTTCTTATGGACCTTTTCACACAAAGTAAAGAATTCCAAGAATGGGTTTATACTTGGCATTTAAACTTGGAGAGCGCCCCTTAGATTCTTTGGGGAATTCGTTCTGAAGGACTATTGAAACATTTGGGGTATTTGTCCTAATAAGTATTCTAATGCATTTTGCTATGTAACACAGTAGGATTTTTTTGTTGGTGGTAAAAACCCTAAAGTATCAGGAAAAAAGCACTATTTTCATATTGGTTATTGCCCTACAGATTTAATCTCTTGCCTATTAATTGCTCTAGCCTGCCTGGAACTCATATACTAGCCAACATATCTTTAAGTTCTCCTTACAATGGCCTCTGTTATTTGGAATAATTCTAGCCCCTAGCCTAACATTTTATTTTATTCCTGTGATCCTCATTGTTGATGGTCGAGCTTTACCACATTCTTTTGCTCTTACCCTGCAAAAATTTTCTTATTCTGCAAACCTGTTGGATTTATGCCAGAGAAAACCATCCTCATAATGTGCCTGAATTAATAGCTTGACCTCTATCCTTAGAGTGATGGAAACACTTCACTGGTAAAAATGTAGGATTCTCTTTTTGTGTCTTGGAACATATTCATCAACTACCATCTGGAAAACATGCCCCAAATATAAATAACTTCTTTTGGATTCCCCCTGCTCATAAGGGAATACCTCTAACTCAGATTTAGGCATTGACAGATAATCTTTTCTTATGATTTGAAAATATAAATGGTATGGGTAAAACATCAGGTTTTCTTTTACTGCATATTTGTAACCATGCACTTTTATATGACTCAAATGATCATGAACTTGCTCCACATTAGACTCTGTACAACTACAAAATGCTTCCTTGTAATGTATCCTTGTGATGGGGAAATGAGATCTATAATGGGACTGGATATTAGGAAGCAATATCCCCCTTAATGACAATGGGACAATATGGGACATTGATGAAAAAGCTGGAGAATGGTAGAAACTTAATTCTTCCTATCTTTATCCCAGAAGTTTCCCATATCTTAACCTGAATCTGACTCGCAATAATCAAACTCATTTATTGCTTCAAGTATATAGAAATAGAAGATGCTCTTAAGATCCCTAATGGAATTCTAATAAACCAGATTACTATGTATTCTGTGAAGATGATTACATTTTGATCACGAGATTTCATCCTTTGAAAGTGATAAAAGAGTCAGAGCAAAGGGACCCACTTATGCCTCACCCCTAGAAGGTTTTGGATGTTTTTAATTATGTGGCACCAATATTTACTCTTCCCATTAAATAGAAAGAATGTTGTACGATTGTTGTTCTTGCCCTTGATGCCACCATTAGAAAAATTCTTCCTTCCACTGCTCATGTACCAAATCTGAGACCCTTATCATATCAGTTAAAAAAACCTCAGTGAAACCGGGAAGGTTACAATTTTGGATTGACACAAAGCAATTAGAGACACAAAGGGCCTTAGTCATGTCTTTGCATGAGCATTCTTTCCTTGGATTAGAGTAACAGACTTGAAAAAGGCAATACATAAGCTATCCATAGTCATGGTGACCACCACCTTCAGTGCTTGAGGTTCAAGCATTTGAGTGTAAACAAACCCAAGTTGGTAGCCTTGTAGAAACTATCCTACAGAATAAAAGTGCACTTAGTATCTTAACAGCCCAAAAAGGAGGCATTTATGCCCTATTAGAAGAATGTTGTTTTCATGTTAACTGAACTGGCAGAATAACACAAGAACTAAAATCTGTAAAGGATAATAGCCTATTAGCTGATAGGATACATGCCAGGAATTGGAGATTATATGAATTTCTTTAGTTGGTTACCATCAGGAACAGTATCATGGTTAAGAATGATAACACAAACTGGTTTATTAACTATTATTCATAATAACATCCATATTATGTTGACCAAATGCTTTCTAAAAATTGTAACTTCTGCTGTAACTCACTCAACAATGCAGCTTATGTTTGCTCAGATGCCCTTATTAGATGCTTTTTATCAGGATGGATTTTATGGACTGGACAAGTTGGAGTGAAATTAAACCACTCTGGCCTCAAGGGACTAATATTACTCTATTTATTTTTTTCTCCAGGAAAGTATGAGCACAAGGTGGGGGGCGGTGTGAAAAGAGTTGTTAGCAATTATTACATTTTTGTACTTTGGACTTGATCTTGTTAAAATATTAAACTGTACTAGCCTATCTAACTTGCCAACAATTGATGTTAAGAGTTTACTTCCTTAGATTTGCTCTATCACACTAAATAGTTTATAGAGCCCTTAGATACCTAGTAATTTAACATTCTTAATAATTTCCTAGATTAATGTGTACTATCCATGAGGCTTTTAAAATATTGCTAATTGCTCTTCTTATCCTCATCGCCTTGCTTAGAAAGATCCACCTAAAACTTCTACAAGAGCCTGATTATGGTTAGTCCATAGGTTGGTTATTCTGAGCCGCCATGTGGCTTAATAAAGCCCTCAGGTGAGGAAACTAAGAATCATTTCCTGATTGCTTCCTTGTTTCTCAAAGGCTCCTTGAAATAATCATTAAAAACTGCCCTCCTGATCCCAACGTGGGACATGACTTTCTGGGTAATCTAAGGATGAGCAGCAATGCTTTCAGAAAAAGATCTGGATGGAAAGGGGAAAACATGAAAGGTGAAATTGGAACCATATTGGATGAAAGAGGTTAAAACTGTCACCAGCAAGATCCCCACTGACCTCCCATTCCTCACAGGAATGTTAACTTTATCTTCTAGAGGCAAACAACAGGCCAGCCTAGGCCAGTTTGAGCTTGATCATGGAATCACACCTGCAAAGATGGACCTTGGAATATCCCACACCTACCTCTACCTCATTATAATGTCAAAATCTCTGCCCAAGGAAGAGCACAAGCTTCATAACATACACTTGGTACAGTCTCTATCTGTAACTCACCAAGGAGTGAACTCACTTGGTTATAAAATGAATTGGAGTAACTCATCTCAAGGGGTTTTAAAATGGAGTCAGAAGGCCAGTAAGGAAGTAGATGAACCATGACCGATGAAGTGGGACAATGTAAAAATTCTAAGAACTCAGCCTGCAATCTGGTACAATGAGATATTAGATGAATGATGAGCTTAGCAACCAATTTAGCCAAGATTTCTGCCATCAATACCAATCAAAATTCTTTGTAAACTACACATACAAAAAGGACAAGCATTCCTTTTTGTCTTTAAACATGTTTGATGTTTGTTCCCTCTGGGGACAGATTTGGATTGCAACCTGCATCTGTGCTCCCCAAATTGCAGTTCTGAAACCTCGCATAAATGCTTTCATTTCAGCTCTCTTTTCTCAGTTGACAATACACTTGAGAGTTGCTAAGAATAAATTTTAAAAGTTCTCACCATGCATACAAAAATGGTAATTATGTGAGGTGACAGAGGTGTTAACTAACCTACTGTCATACTCAGTTCACAATATATACTTGTATCAAATCATCATGATGTACAGCTTCAACTCACACACTGCCATATGCAAACATATCTCAATAAACATGGAAACAAATAATGGTACCAATCCATTATGTATGTACTTGAGGCTGTTCTTCAGGGAAAAGTCTCCAGACCAAGCACCATGGTCTCCTGAGTCGAATTCTTAGCTTGCTGTTACCAGGAGGAACAGGCTCCAAGCATATGCCAGGGGATGAGGCATTGAGGTTGCTTTGACCCTGAACCTTGGCAGACCTCATAGTGGTGTCGCTTCATGCCAGGCCAGAAGCCCACATAGCTGACCCATGGCCTTCAGCCTCCTGGAAGGAAATACAGAGACTGGCAGTCTGGCGTATGCATAGTGCACTCCCGCAAGTTCCTCTCGGGGAATCCCACCCCTGCATAACTTTTGGGCTAGAGCCTGGTTCACCCACACCTGGCAGGTCCTCTGGATTGAGGGGCTTTTGCACTGTGACTCTGACTGGGGCTTCGGATGCGGCTTCAACAAGGATTGGGGTTTGCTTGGTAGGTGGCATGAGCCAGACTGATAACATATTAGAAAGAAGGGGCTTCTAGCACCTGAGCACTCTGGTGTTTCTCATCCCAAGAGTTGAATCATGACATAGATTGTTTGTTTGTTGCTGGAAGCAGGGTTCTTTTTAATCCCATCAAGTTGGGGTCACCTGGGTGGCCCAGTCCAGTTAGGCATCCAACTCTCGGTTTCACTCAGGTCACGATCTTCTGGGGGTGGGATCAAGCCCCACCTCTGGCTCAGTGTGGAGTCTGCTTCAGATTCTCTCTCCCTCTCCTGCTAACTCTCTCTGTCAAATACATAAATAAAATCTTTAAAAAAAAAATACTCTTAAGCTAAAACACTGTTTCCATTATGATTCCACCTTCCTAAACAAATATGAAAAATAACTCTGAAAAGATACATATAAATGGCAATAGTAGTTATTTCACATAACCACCATGTGTGTATTTTATTTTAATTTCCTTTTATATATTTCTCATTTTTTGTCTTTTTTCATTCTTTCTGAGCATAGATAAAAGAAATAATTTTATAATAAAAACTTTTCATTTTGATAAAGGTAAACTCACAAAGAAATAGAGAATATTGATGTTGTTTTCTGTCCATGGAACTACTTTCACTTAATGTTTTCATGGCAGCGTCATACGGACATATCGAAACAAGTTAGGTTGGCTTGATTCAGCTCCTGATCCTGGGTTCAAAAAGCAGCTTGAGTCAATGTGGTGGAGTGAGCATACTGCTCGTTCCTTAAAAGAGGAGCCATCCTCTGTCTCTCAAACATGGCTTGAAGTGGCCAGTCATAATCATCCCACTTCACCTTCGCTGGAAGTGCTTTGATTCTGGGTCCAGTCAGAACTCCAGCAGGAACCCAGATAGTGAGAGATGAGGTTAGTGACAAGCTTTAATGAGTCTGGGAACAATCCCATACACTCACACAAGTGGAAGGGAGTCTAGGTAGGAGAACAAAGGACAGAATAGAACTGTTATTTTTATTCTATTTTTAGGTAATCTCTACACACAATGTGGAGCTCACATTTACAACCCCGAGATCCGCAGTTGTGTACTCTACCGACTGAGCCAGCCATGTGCCCCAGACTGTTATGACTCTTCCTGGGTGCTTTTGTTGTTGGAAGCTCTCATAATATTTCACAAGAGAAGGAGAGCATGAAATATGTGTTCACTAAGTTATTGTCATTGATGATGCCAGGAGAAATTCAGGCCAATAACACTTCAAGGTCCTTTACTGGAGAAGTCATTATCAGTTTAAAGCTAAAAATGTAGAGGTCCTTTATGAAAAAAAACTTTAATATATACTGGGGTCAGTCCTTAGTGTGGCTTTCCTGACATTGGATCATTGTCATTTTTTCTTTAATAAAAAGATTATCAGCTTCAGGAGACATTTTCTAGGTGTTTTTTTTGTGTTTTTTTTTTTACTACAATGAAAGTGTGATCTTTGAAAAATGAACTCAGCCCTTCTTGCTAATGATGTCTCTGGCCTAAAGGGCTGCCTCAACACAAACTCTCTTCTCATTCTGTCACACTAATGTACCTTTCCTGGAAATCCCTATCTATTTCCTAATAATGTCCATTGTGCGTTGTTTGAAAACAAAGCAAAACCTATTTGCAATTATGGAACTTATCCAATTCCCAGTCTCTAAGGGCGAAACTTTTAATAAAATCTCTAGTGAGGATTCGGGTTTACTAAAAATTTCACTGGGAATTATTAATTCATGCAAATATTCTCAGCTAACCAGTTAAAATTAAAATGAACCGATTTATATAAAGACATTAACGATTTTAGCAGCATGCTCTAAAAAATGAAAAGACACAAAAGCATTAAACCAGACAACAATAATTACAACAAAATTAGTATACTAGTACAATAAGGTTTCAGAGAGTCTATAAAAGTACCCACTAGTAATGAAAAGTTTTCCTGGTTGTCCTTCATATAGTGCTTCTATCTTGAAAGAACTGTTCACTGGAGTGGCCAAGCTCTCCTACATATTTATGGGATAAAATTTTAACATTTTTCTATAGTACCAGCTCAGTGTTACATTTCATTTCTGAACACCTATTTGCTGTAGGCAACACCACGCTTTACAATGCCACAGGACCCAATCAATTAATATCTGATGGATAGTACCAGATCATAATGTACAGTCAGTTGTACAGAAAGTTAATTTTGCAAAGTAATCAAAATATGAAAAAAGAATTTTATTAATATTGATCTTATTGATTTCCAGGTTGTGACCCCCTGTGCAGAGTCTGAAGCACATGAACTGAGAAACATGGGACATAGTACTGAGTGACATAACAGACCTTTTAAGAAACCATGGAATTTGTTGGCAACTTGATGACAAATTGGATATGGGAAGTGAAGACAATAGCAGTGTCATAGATGATCCTGAAGATTTGAACCTAGGAATATTGAACGTCTCCCTTTTCCTCTTAGAATACACTTGAGAATCTTGACCCTGGACTATGAGGTCCTCTGATATCTAACCCCTGACTCCCATTCTAGCCTCATTTACCAATGTTACCCCCTAGTTTATTGTGCTATACATGCACTGGTTTCTCAATTCCCAGAATACACCAGGACAATTTCCCAACTCAGAGCCTGCAAATGTTATCTATGGCATAAATGCCATTTGTCTCACTTCTTCCCCTACAAACTGGTTAAATCACATGTTGCCAAGCCTTCAGTTTACATGCTATTTTCTCTGGGAAATTTTCCCAACTTCTACCCCAGGCTAGGGTAAGACCTCTATTAAGTATAATTTTCATCATAGCACTTAGTACAGTTGTAATGACTCTCTTTCCACCATGCGATGATAAGCTCCATGAGGGCAGGGACCACGTTAGACTTGCTCAGTGTTCGTCCCAAGAGACTGGCCTCAGTTTATGTGTTGTTTCCTCAGAGATATTTTTCCTCTTCCATCTCCTTCATTCTGTGACAAACTGGGGAAGTTAACAGGGAAACCTCTTTCTTGATACCAGTAATTTCCCTTTCAAATGTGGCAAGTTTAAGGCATGATTAGAAATTATGGAAATATCCCACAGGCATCAGTCATGTGGAGTGATCATGGCTGTGGATGAAGATTTGGAAGCCAGCAGCATCCAGATATAAGTTACTAACTTTTGAGAGAGAAGAAACGGTCAGAGATGGAACTTCAAAAAATGCCTCTGTGGAGATGGAAACAGCTTTAAGAACAATAGAATGGTTAAATTTTCAAATATTTTTGAGACATCAAAGAGAAGGAAGTTTCTGGGAATGTAATTGGACTCGATGTTCCAATTGGTCACTGGGGAGTGCAGTTCTTACAAAATAATGGGAATGAGATCTGGGTTGCAGACAATTTAAGAGAGTTAATGAAAACTGCGGGTGTAGAATGCTTTTTAAGAAGCGTGGCGCTAAAAATTGAGAGAAATGGGACAAGAATTAAAGAGATGACACTGAGGTCAATTAAGGTTTTCCAAAATAGGGCAGAACTTTGCAGCTTTAGGGAATTTTTTTTTTTAATTATGATGGGGAAGTCTGGCCAGTTGAATCTTTTGGTCACTCTTTTTTTTTTTTTAAGGAACACTATTTGCTTGGCTTTTGTTACACTACACCAACTCTCCTCCTCTCCTTTTAGCTCCCTCTTATCTCTTTTTTTTTTCCTCTCCCCGCCCTAGACCCATTCTTTCCAATTGTAACTCCTCAACACATGGCTAATGAGTACTTGAAATATATATAGTCAGAATTATGACATGCTGTAAGTGTAAAAATCACACCAGATTTTGAAGGTTTGGAAGGAAAAGAAGGTAAAATACTTTCTTAATAATTTTATATGGATTATGTGTTGAAATGATAATATTTCAGATGCATTGAATGAAATAGAATATATATTATTAAAATTAATTTCATACTTTTATAATGTGGGTCCCCTCCCCACCTCTCCACCATCTTTTGCACCATTTACCTCAACTCTCTTTGCCTCACTGAACCTCTTTCACTACCTTGAAATTGTCATGCTCCCTCCAGAAATAGGGTCTTTGTGTATGTTTTCCTTACAACTCATCCACTCTATCTTTTCCTGGGAAATTTTCTTTAGCCTCCAGATTTCAGCTCAGTCATCACTTCTTCAAGGAAATCTTTCCATCACTTCCCCCCACTCTCCAACCCACTACGGGTAATGACAGTGCTGGTGGCACTGGTGATGAGTGACACAATATGTAACATTTAAAGAGCACTTGCTAGATCCTGGGAGCTCTCATACTGTTTTAAACATAATTCATTAAATCTTCAAAACTACCTTCTTAGTCCCCATTTTCAGACTATAATCCATTGTAATATCTGTTTTTCTGATAAGGAAATTGAGCCACAGAGAAGTTAACTAATTTTCCTGAGATCAGTTAGAAAATGCTATAGCCAGGATTCAAAATTTGGCACTCTGATTCCAAAGCCCATGGGGTTAACTACTATATTATACTGCTTTTTCAGAGCAGAGTAAGCTTCTCTATTATGCCTCATATCACTAATAATCTGATCTTTGCAATAGCGAAGTTGTAATTTTGAATTAATTTAGGTGATTATTTGGTTAATATCTGTCTCCCCTAACTTCTTTCCAATTCTTTAAGGAGAGGGGAGACAGATACCATATCTTCTTTTGTTTATTGCTTAACCATAGTGCCTAGCATTGTGGCTGACATAAAGTAGACACACATTATATTAGACTACAATTATACAAAATAAATGTGTCAATATATGAAAGAACAAAGGAAGGAAGGAAGGAAAGTAGGAGGGAAGGATGGGTGGATAGGACAAGTTCCTCTGTATCTCCATTTATGGATTTCTCTACTGAGCACAACTTAATCCATACTTTCTATCTCTCAATTCCTACATCTCTCTAAGGAAGTCCTGACTTTGACAACAACAAATTCAGAGACCCTGTCTGGTATATACTGAATGACTTAAGAACTTCTGAGCAGTTAGTTTATTATCAATAGCTGATTTGTTCAGGATTTATTTCAGGCAGAGGATGTCAAAACTGGATCAACCATTAAGTAATCTCCTATAACATAATTATGAGTACCAAGTTCTCTAATTACACCCACACTGCAGCCATACTGGGAGCTACTTTCTATTCTTCTATTTCTATTCTATTTCTATTCTATTCCAACACTTCATGAGATTTCATGCCTGATACTTTGCTTAGCTTTCCCTTTCCAATCTTTCCTGCTGAGAAAATGTCTACATATCATAGCAGGATCAAATGGCCTCTTCTGGGTAATCTATAATAAAATACCCCCATCATTTTCTGTTATCGATGTGTGTTTCTTATAGAGATGCCAGGCCTAACTGGAGGATATTTTAATATGATTACTCAGTTAAGGATATGTCTATATTCTTGCGGTTAGGTCCAACCCTGAAGGGTTGGACATGCAGCATCAGTCACGGGGGAGAGTTAAATCCTTGGATTAAGAAACTAGGAGTTGCACTCCTACTTGCTCGTTTGTCTCTCACATTTTTAGAAATAGATCTCTTGGAGATGAGCCATTTCTGAACTTCCAGGTGACTGAGAAAAGACAGCATCTGCCTTTTAGATTTGGAGATAGGTAAGGAAGGTTTGTTATAGGAAACCATAAATGCAAGATGAGAAATCTACTCATCTAAACCAGATTATCAAGATCAGCAGGCTTCAAACTATCAAAACACCCTGATATGTCACAATCAGTTATGGCATGCATCATAATTAATGCATGTTTCTAATGTTTCTAATAATAAAGTACCATTGTTTAATGGGATTTATATTTTCAAAACATAGCAAGCATAAATTCCAGATTACTTCAGTAATACTTTTCTCATTCCTTTGCATAACAATATACTAGCTTGAATGTGAGAAAATAAAGAGGAATCACACCTAGCCAGCTGGCAATGGCTCATTACTGGAGAAAGCCCAGAGGAGTGTCAACATCATCTCCCAACCTGCTTTCTCAGTTGGGAGAGACTGTTGAGAACTGCTCTTCTAGTTGTATATTAATACACTTTGTTTCCCACCGGTTATCTCCAAATCAAGTCAAGACATGTGCAACTGATCCCTCATAATTTCTGTGCTGCAGAGAATCATTTGGGTCAGAGTGAATGGGAGAAGAATTTCTTCTTGTGGCCACCAACAGTTTGGCAACAGTGGTGACTAATTCCTCAGGGAGAAAATGAGAATCTGGAGAAAGGTTGGGAGGCTGTGGAGATTTGCTCCTCCCACATAAAGATTTAAAAGCTAAAGTATTATTTTATTTGGAAAAAAGACAGTTTTCCTACAGAAAACCTTTTTAACATGCCCAAGCAAATTAAGTCACTCCCATCTGTTCTGAATGTATGATTATACTATAGGTTCTATCACTTTGCATTCTAATTATTTGTTTACATGACTGCCTCTCCAGTAAGGTAAGTCACAGCAAAGAAGAATTTGGTCTTATACTGCTGTGAATTACTATTGTTTATTAGCACTATGCTTGGCATTATAACTTTTGATGATGAGTAAAACAGGTCTAGAAAAGCAAAACAACATTCATCACATTAATTTGGGTCTTTTTTTTGTATTCACTGTTTTACATATAAAAATCTTAATTTAAAGTCATCTTTATTCCACAGCTGTAATCTTACATTGTACATAAGGGGGACCTTATATACAATGATTAGGTACCTATATATCAGGTAGGTACCTGATACCAATGTACCAATACCATAGATCAATGTACCTATGATTAATTTATCACCCTTGCCATATCAATATTTAAAATGTAACATACAGAATAAAGCAATGAGTCACACAGGGAATTATTTTTCTGAAACTCGGATTTGGTAGTCTGTCCCTTGACAAACTTATTCAGGGCCTTCTAAGTGAAATTCACACTTCCTGATTTGGCATTCTGACCTCATTATTTTTAGGATACTTCCTGTAATTTCTATATCACTGAATTTTACACCAACCAGGCATTTTGTATGCTGGATAATCTGGTCTAATCTAAAGCAGAAAGTACCAAAGGGCTCTCTCTTGATCACCCTTCTCTCTTCTGCTTTCCCACTCTTCCTTGTTGATCCCCCAAGGCTTTAAATATCCACATGCCGATGACTCCTAATCTCCAGCCTTTTCTTTCATACTCAATTGCCTATTTGACATCTCTGCTTGAATATCTGATATGCATCTCAAACATAACATTGAGAAAATAAAACTCAGATTTTTACCTTCACTCCCCCACCAAGAAAGTATTTCTGCTCATGTCCTTCAATTGAATAAATGCTACCATCTTCCCCTTAGATGCTCAAGGCAAAATAATCTAGGCATTTTCCTTTCTACCTCTTTAACATCCTCACATCTCCCTCTCAAATCCAAATCATCAACAAATCCTATTGACTCATCCCCAAAACACAATCCAAATCCATTTACATTCCTCCATGTCCATAACCACCATCCTAATTCTGAATTACTGCCATATCCTCCCAGCTGGTCTCCCACTTCCACTCTCACCCTTCATGATCCATTTTCTGAGAGATTGATAGAGTCTTTGTCCTAAAGTATAAATAAGGTAATGTCATTTCCCTGCCCAAAAAAAATTTGGTTTGGTAGGCGGAATAATGACCCATCAAAGAGGTCTTCATCCTAATCTTTGGAAATTGTGAATATGTTACATTACGTGCATGGGGGAATTAAATAATCCTGCATTTCCAGGTTGGCCCAATATAATTTTTTAAATTTGAAAAAGTTGAAACAAAGCAGAAGAGTCAGAATCAGAGTGATGCAATGTGAAAAAGATTTGGGTGGCCATTTCAGGCTCTGAAGGTGGAAGGGGGCCATGAACCAAGAAATGTGTGGAAACTCCAGAAGCTAGAAAAGGAGAAGGAATATTCTCCCCTACATCCTCCATAAAGGATATTGACACTAATTTTAGACCAGTGAGACTCATTTAGTACTTCTAACCTCCAGAACTGTAGAATAAATTTGTGTTCTTTTAAATTACTGAGTTTATGACAACTCATTACAGTAACAATAGAAAGCCAATACACTCTGCCAAGGCTTCGCAGTGCACTGAAAATGAAATGCAAACTCTATGTTACAATCCCTACAAAATCAATTTTTCAATCCCATTACCATCCACTTTAATCTGGCTTTTATGGGTTCTTCAAACATGTAAATCTTATTTCTGCCTTAAGGAATTTTCACTACTTCCTCTGTTCCTATCATGCTCTTTTTCAGACTGCAATGTCTGGCTTCTCATTACTCAGGTCTCAGATTAACTGCTAACTTTTTCCTACAGAGCTTTTCAAACCATCTGATCTAAAGTAACTCCTAGCCAGTCTTTCTCACACTATGCGATTTTACCCTCAGCATAGCACTAATTTTCGCTATTTTTCTCATTTATGTATATATATTCTCCCCCACTGTCCTCTTAGAATATAAGCTCCATGAGAACAGTCTATAATTATGATGGCACATAGTAGGCACTATAAAGTATTTATCACATGAATGTATGAATAAATGGAGCAATAAATAACATTTGTGGTACTAAACATGAAGATTTTCCAAAAGTTTTAAGCAAGCATAAAATTTTCATAAATTTGCAAGAAAAAAGTAGAATAACAATTAATAAGCTGCACAATTCTTTTCTCTGACTCCATGAATCTTTCACTGACCCCACATTATTTCATGGGTTAAGAATGGAATAGTGGGTTGCATCGTTGGCTCAGTCTGTTAAGTGTCTGCCTTTGGCTCAACTCATGATCCTAGGATCCTGGGATTGAGCCCCACATTTGGCTCCCTGCTCAGCGAGGTTTCTGCCTGTCTCTCTGCCCCTCCCCTCACTCGTGTGCTCTCTCTCTCTCTCAAATAAATAAACAAATTCTTAAAAAAAAAAAAAAAGACTGGAATAGTAAGCTAGAAGCATCATTTATCATTCTTCATAGTTCCTTTGGTAGAGACTCTTCCCCATCATTTCTTACCAAGCTCTTACTACAGGGGGAAGTTTCCCCATTCTGCCATACTGGCACACACTTAGTCCTACATTGTCAGAGAAATGTGGTCCTCACCTGAAACAATCACGTTGCTCTAGAATTTAAATTCTGAGGGGTGGGATTTCTTTTTTCTTCTTTGTTCTTTGCTGTGTTCTTAGGGTATATCTCAGATATATACATGACCCTGATATTAGTGAGGTTGTAATCAAGTGGAGAGAAGCCAGAGTTAACCTATGAAATGCTAGGGGACAGTACAAGGCAAATACTGTTACCTGGTTGGTATTATATGGGTAACAAGAGCTTAGGAGGTTGGGAAGAAAACAAAGAAGTTTATCATAGGAAAGCTATATGGACATTGGTCTGAAGATTAAAAGGAGATAGGATTTTCATAGATGAAAGAAAATGGTGGACATAATACAGGTGAGGCAAAAGGCACAAAATGAAGAATGAAAGTGACTTACTCACTTTCACTGAAGAGAAGAGCTTGGCATAGGAATAGTACACAGAGAGAGCGGAATATAGAGAGAGAAAACAAGCTCAAATGATGAAAAATTAGGACAATCGAGATAATTAACCAAACAAATTGAGATTGAGGTTGATGGACAATAGGGATTCATTACACTATAAATGATAGGAGAGTCCTAAATAAGGGAGTAGTTTGAAGACAGGAGCTTTTTTAGAAGCTGCTTCTGGATTTGCAAGAAAAATTTAAAGTCTACTCTAGTAACTAAGATGTAAGATTAAACACATTATGAACATATTTTCAAAGGAAGATTCTAGAAGTTGTATATTGGTTTTTTTAAAAGGTGGGAAAGGTGTTACTTTATGACTCCTGTTCACTCCATACCTCCTTCTCTCTGTGGTAACAAATCTTAGCTTAGCTTTCACTTCTTCTATGATCCTTTACTGACCAATCCAGTGGGAATTTTTTCTTTCCACTTAGAATTCTATTTTCAGATTGATGAAAGGATAATGTTATAAATGCAAGTAAGTTAAAATCAAAACACAGCCCTTAAAATTTGTTTGGAAATGGGCATTTGATTTACTCTCTGGGTCTCAAAGGATACATTTAATTATTCCCATTCAGTGTGTCTGTAATGTTTAAAAAATTAGGTCTCTCAGGCTATACTTGATGCCAATGCCAAGTAAATCCCTTCAGAATTATTTAAATTTTTAAACCATTCTCTATCAATGACATAAATATTATCACTGACCTTTTGGTAGAAATATTTTCCCAAACATTCAGAACGATAGAGTTTTATTTCTGGATCTACTTTAAAAATCAGCACCAGAAACCAAGTAGTTTTTCTAAAACTCTTAACAGGGAAATCCAGGTGAGCGAGTATTTAAAATCTGTTTTGTTTTGTTTTGTTTATCTTTGTATACGGTGTAAGAGAATGTTTTGTTTTGTTTTCTGGAAATATTAACCTCCAGAAACATTTCCTTAAATTCTTTAAGGGTTTTTTTTGGTTGCAATTCTTATTTTTCAATCTTCTAAATTCTTTTAACCCTTCCTTAGTGTAAATTCTATTGTGCAAGAATTATACAAATAGCTATAACTCATTTACATCACTCCTGAATTTAAGAGAAGCCTAAATTTACCAAAAATAAACAAGTAAAGGCATACTTTTATAGTAATAACAGAAAACATTAACAGTATTTTTGAAACTTCTTTAATATGGTTTGCAATATAACTTACAATTTAACAGATTAAATAGATTATTAGTCTCTGTAATGAAATGGTACTTAAACTGTTTGTGTTGGACATTTCCTATATATTAAACAAATTCCATAAGAAAGAAGTATACAGTTAACCCTTGAACAATGTAGGTGCTAAGGATACTGACTCCATGTATAACTGAAAATTCACATATAATTTTTGACCCCTAAATCTTAACGACCAATAATTGTAGTTAACCAGAACTATTCACTGGTAGCCTTTTTGACAACATAAACAGTTGATTAGCACATATTTTATGTTATACTGTATTCTCACAATAAAGTTGGCTAGAGAAAAGAAAATTCTACTAGGAAAATCATAAAGAAGAGAAAATGCATTTACAATTTGAAAAAAAATCAAGTTTAAGTGGACCTGCATAGTTCAAGTCTGTGTTGTTCAAGGATAAGCTATAATCTTAAGCCATTCTTTTAATATCTTGATGTAATTTGAGGGAACTTTCTAGTTTCCCTTTTGATTCTTAGAGAAATAAAAATATCAATGTAAAACTTACTTCTGTCTGACTAACTATAATCAACCAGGAAAACTGAAGGAAATCTTACTGTTGTATGTAACTGTAAGCTGGCAAGTGTAAGGCATTACATGAAAAAAGTTATTCAAATTATATAGATTTAAAATATTCATTTTTAGACTTCAGGTTACCAACAGTAAGTCATTTTAATGAAAAACTAATTAAAATATAAAGACTTCAAGTGTTTTATTTTTAAATATTGCTCCTAAAGGAATCAATCCAAAATAGTCTGAGATTTTAAAGTTAATAATGTTTTCAGGAAGGCAAAAGGGAAAAGATCTGCTTACATCTCTCCAAAATGCCTTTCCTCAGCTCCTGGAATACAAAGTGTGGTTATGGTCAATGAATATCCAGAACTATCAATGTGGAAATGTCCAGAGGATCAGGTGACCTTCTAAGAAAGTATGTAGCACAGAACAGAATGAACAAATGATTCTTGAATTCACTAAAACAAGCAAAGGGAGAGTGAAATAAAACATTCTTCAAAGTTTTAAAAATATACTCAAAGTTTAATAATTACAGAAGCTTAATATATCATGGAAACACTTGACACTGAAAAGAGTAAAACTTGACACCAAAGAGTCTTTGCTTTACACAGAGACAAGTTTCCTTAAGAAATACATTACCAAAAGATGTGACTATATTCCTGAATGACTCAAGATACATCCAAGATTGTCAGCAAATTATTATTATTTATAACCATGAATGTCATGGTCACAGAGATGGAACAAATATTTCCTCAATACTTCCATTGTGATGTTACCAACAATAGAACTGTAAAGTGCAGAAAACATTAATTAGATCCCTAATGATTATTGCGGGGTAATAAGTTATAAAACGTAGCAGACCTAGAGCATGTCATTGAAATTATTTAATAAAAATCTTGTATTCTGGAACCCCTTATGGCTCACTTGATTAAGCGACTGTCTTCAGCTTGGGTCATGATCCCAGGGTCCTGGATCGAGCCCCATATCAGGCTCACTGCTCCAGGGATCCTGCTTCTCCCTCTCCCTCTGCCTGCCCCTCCCCCTGCTTTGGCTCTCTCTTTCTCTCTCTCTGTCAAATAAAAAAATAAAAATTTTAAAAATTTTTATATTCTGATTATAAAAGCAAAATTTATTGCAGAAAATTTGAAATAGAGGAAAACATAAAAAAAATGACCTATAATTCCCATTACACAGAGCAAACCAGTATTAACATTTTGATGTGTTTCTGTGCTGCCTTTCCTTTACATTCATAGTAAGTATTTATTTGGAAAATTAGGATCATTCTGTATATGAACATTATATTTTATTTTTCACATGTTTTATTATGTCTCTTTTATCACTAAACTAAATATTAAATAATGATTGCACAATTTACCATCACATGGATGATTCATACTTAATTATACTGAGCAAATGTTTACCATTTAGATGTTTTTAATTTTTCACTATTATGAATTACTTTACAATGGACACCATTATATGTAAGTCTTTATCTGAGATTCTAATTATTTTTTTTTCTGTGAGATTTGTAGTTACTTGTCACAGGGTATGAACAGTTAAGAGTTCCATTAAATTATTACCAAATTATTTTCCAATGATTATACCAGTTTATACTTCTACTAGGCATGCATTTGAGTTCCCATCTCACTGTATTTTAGACAACACTATAAATCTTTTTTAAAAATTCAATTTTGATAAGCAAAGTAAATTTGTCCTCATAACTTAAAATGATGTCTCTCTGATTAATAGTGAAATTTTTTTTTTATTTTTTAATTATATTTCCTTTGAGATTTTTCTGTTCCTTTCCTTTATCTTTTTTCTAGTGCTTATTCCTGCTGAATTCTATAAGCTATTTCTAGAAAAAAACTATAGAAACATTATATTTATTGCAATAATTTGCCAGTTTGCATTTGACACTTGATTTTACTCATGATGTTTTTGACATATAGTTAAATAATTAAATTTATCAATTTTTAACCCTTACGATTTCTCCAATTTCCTCTGATAGCATTTAAATTTTTCATGCATATATGAAAAACTTTACATTGCATGCATAAATAGTATTATGAATGACCAGAAATATTTTATGTACAGCCTTTTTTTTCTTTTCTCTCTTCCTCTCTTTCCTATATGCTTCCATCCACAATGCCTTCCCTTCCCAACCCCCACAGTTTTAAATACCTCTGAAATAGCTCACTTTTACCCAAAAAGCACTTTATTTTTAAATGTAATCATTGATGACAGTAAATTGCTAAGAATTTGCAAGTGAAAATAGTCTTTTAAAAAATTTTTATGGTGATAAAATACACATAATAAAATTTTAATCAT
The DNA here is from genome assembly GCA_004024625.1 of Mellivora capensis. Lineage (NCBI taxonomy): Eukaryota > Metazoa > Chordata > Mammalia > Carnivora > Mustelidae > Mellivora > Mellivora capensis. The sequence continues at coordinate 22,252 of PISX010021085.1, forward strand.
ATTTTAGTATATATTTAGTGGTATTAAGTACACTTATATTGTTTTGTAACCATCATCACTGTTTCCAGAATTCTTTTATCATGCCAAAATGAAACTCCAAACATATTAAACAATAACCACCCATTTCCTTCCTCATCTGACAACTATCATTCTACTTTCTGCCCTATGAATTTGACTTTAATTCATGTAAGTAAGACTTTAATTCGTGCAACATTTGTCCTTTTGTGTCTAATTTATTTCGCTTAGCATGACATCTTCAAGTTTCATCCATGTTTTAACATGTGTCGGAACTTCTTTCTTAAAGTTGAATAATGTTTCATTGTACATATACACCACATTTTGTTCATCCATTCACTCATCAATGGACATTTGGGTTGTTCCCAGCTTTCATTATTGTGAATAATTCTGCTTTGAACACGAGTGTAGGAAATAGTTTTTTCAATATCATTGTTAATCAGTGCATATATAGTCACTGAAGTTGTTTGAGAACACTGATGCTAATTGCTTGCACTAAAATTATGAATCAGTCTTACCTAATCCGTATAGAAAAGTTGTTTGTACTGAATATTCCTCTTAAGACCTCATAAGCCATCCCTGTGCATATAATCTGTTATTTTTCTTGAAAATATGCTGGGAGAATGTTATAAGAGTAGCTACATAGGTAATAGCTTCAGGGGATTGATACTACCCCAGAACTGGGCATGTGCCATGTCCACATAAACTATGAAAGCCTTGTAAAATATGCTCCTCGTCCTTCTAAACCAGTTAGCTTAGCAGTCAAATTGGACATATTATAAATTAGTACCTCATTTATCCACAATTTTTTTCTCAACAGAGAAGTCAGGGATGACTGAAGAAAATCATACCATGAAAAGTGAGTTTATCCTCACAGGATTTACAGATAACCCAGAGTTGAAGACCCTTCTGTTTATGGTGTTCTTTGTCATCTATCTGATCACCATGGTGGGGAATCTAGGCCTGGTGATACTGATTTCAAAAGAGCATCATCTTCACACACCAATGTACATCTTTCTGGGCAACTTGGCTATTGTGGATTCTTGCTGCGCCTGTGCCATTACTCCTAAGATGTTAGGGAACTTCTTTTCTGAGAACAGAGTGGTTTCCCTCTATGAATGCATGGCACAATTTTATTTTCTTTGCACTGTTGAAACTGCAGATTGCTTTCTCCTGGCAGCAATGGCCTATGATCGCTATGTGGCCATATGCAGTCCACTGCAGTACCACACCATGGTGTCAAAGAAACTCTGCGTTCAGATGACCACAGGGGCCTACATAGCTGGAAACCTGCATTCTATGATTCATATAGGGTTTCTGTTTAGGTTAGCTTTCTGTGGATCTAATCACATTAACCACTTTTATTGTGATATTCTTCCTTTATACAGACTCTCCTGTGTTGACCCTTATATCAATGAACTGGTACTATTTGTCTTTTCAGGCTCAATTCAAGTCTTCACCATAGGCAGTGTCTTAATATCTTACTTCTACATTCTCTTTACTATTTTCAAAATGAAATCCAAAGAAGGAAGGGTCAAAGCCTTTTCTACCTGTGCATCCCACTTTTTATCTGTTTCATTATTCTATGGATCTCTTTTTTTCATGTACGTTAGACCAAATTTGCTTGAAGAAGGTGATAGGGATATTCCAGCTGCGATTTTGTTTACAATAGTAGTTCCTTTACTAAATCCTTTCATCTATAGCCTAAGAAATAAGGAAGTAATAACTGTCTTGAGAAAAATTCTGAAGAAAAAAAGATCTCATGAAAGTTGGAAACAAATGACATCTACTATAACTTAATGATTTAAAGGTGGGAAATACTTCCAAGTGAAATTACACAGAGAAAATGCACAAATTATATGTAAAATATTAAAATATATAATAATAAAATCAATTTAGGAAGCAACACAAATGGGAGAAAATATACAGGAAAGAGAAAACTGCTAAATCTTAACTCAAAATAACAAAAATCAAAACCAAATTTGTGATTTATTCAAGAAAGAACTTCACATGTTGCCAAGTTCATGGATAGTTTCAGCATCAGGTGTTGGGATTATCAGCCTCCAAAAGGAAAACAATATCAGTTGCACACATAAAGGAGAATTCTGTTTAACATTTACAGGCAGTCCACATTAATAGCATGGAGTATGAGCACTCCAGTGAGGATGAAAGACCTTAGGGACATGTGAACCTTCAACCAATGAAACCACTCACAACCATGAGAGACAAAGTTGAAGCAAGTAAATTTTGAGGAAGTAGTTTTAATAGCATTGTGGAGGACACTATAGTTAGTAGTAAGAAGGTAGTAAGAAAATGAAGCTATCAAATAAAAGTGAGTATTATATTTCCAAGTTAAAGTTCCAAAAGAGTTAAATAATATAAAATAAACACAGAATGTCAACTTCAGGAGTAGTTATCTTCAGAAAAAGCTATTTATTCCTATATGTACACTCATAAAGATGCCATAACACCAAGTTCATGTAAGATTTGAGAGCTTCCATTCTCACTGAGCTACATTCAACTTATCTAACCTCCTTCTTGAGGGATGAGGAAAGAGTTCAATAATGAGGGCAATACTGTATTATATACAGACATGAAGCTATGATTGTTGAACTGTGGGTAGGGCTTATCTACAATAATTCCTTTTTTTTTTCTTTTCACCACTGCAAAACCTGAAGTTGTGGAATGTAGGTTGAATTAAGTGATTTTATCTTTTTTTTTTAGAATAAATGATTTTAATGTCAAAATTAAAGAACTACTTTTTATTTATTCAACATAGATTTATTGAGACCTTGCTGTGAAGAAACACTACTCTGGGATATATCAGTTACCAAAATACCAGCTTTTCCATCTTCTTAAGTAATAGAACACTGTCATGATTTTAATGACTAATTTCTGGATTAAGGAGGACCCATATCAAAAAGAAAAATTTCCCCTTCTATATCTTCTTTTGATGCTCTGAGGTCACATCTAAATTCCCAAAAGGCAATTGATGGGTTACAGCTCTGGTCCAGGCTAGCCAGCCACTAAAGCTGACTTCACATGGAAAATCAAGAGGTTAAATCCATTTAGAAAAATTTGTGGGAACGTAGATGCAATATTTCCAATCCCCTAACTCTTGAATACAAACTTATAATCACTTTGTTTCCATTTGTAACTTCCAAAAAAAATCTAATCTAGCTAATGTCCTATAATTAGACATTTTGAGATTTGAAATTGAGACATTTCAAGATCTTTCTTGGTTGTTTCTAATTTATTTTCTTAAAATACTTTATTTACTTATTTATTTTAGAGACAGAACACAAAAGTGAGAGGAGGAGCAGAGGCAGAGGGGGAAAGAATCTCAAGCAGGCTCCACACTGATTTGGGAGCCCAACTCAGGACTCCATCCCATGACCCCGAGATCACAACCTGAGCCCAAACCAAGAGTCAGAGGCTCAACTGACTGAGACCCAGGTGTCCCTTGTTGTTTCTAATTTAAACCCATTAATTTAAGCTTTACCCAACCCTACCACCGTCCTTCCTTGAGTGCATCTAAATGTATAGGTACTTGTCTGATGTGTCGTTAAAGACAGGTGTCATGTTACAGTTTGTGCTTTGTCCCTGCTATATCCTTTTGAGATGTTTGATCTTCTTTGACTCTCTGGTTATCTCTTGGTTCCACTTTCAGTTTTTATTTCTGTGTTCATATCTAGTCCCCACGCTAGACGTGGAAACATGATTTCACCTAAACCTTTACTTTTTAATTTCACAAGTCTTCTGTCAAGTCTGCTGGCTCAGTCTCTCTTGTTTTCTCCCTCTGCTAATTTCTGAGTAATTTCTCTTGACCTCCCTGTCTAGGATATTTATAAGATGGAAAAACTGGTATTTGGATAATTGATATACCCCGCACCTAGCTGAAGGAAAGGTCCACAAGAAGACTGAAGGGCACTATTTTTACACTTCTGATGATACTCAGGATGGGTTTAGTGTAAGATTTTGAAAGCTATCATGGGTCCCTCTGGAAAGTTCCTCTTGCCATATTTCTCCAAAATTCAATGGGCATTTGATTGTCTTTCCATATCATTCCCAGAACACCCCCCAGGAATGTAAGTTACAGAAAACCATCTCAGCAAACACTAAGTATTTCCCTATGACTTTCCTTTTATCCCCCAACTCAACTACATCTACATTTCTAGGGTGATACCTAGCTCTTACCTTATCATAAATGCTTCCCAAATCTAATTTTATGAAATAAATTAATAATTTGCTTCCCAAATCTAATAAATGAAATAAATTTATACTTTGGAACAGTCCTTAAAAACGAGGTTTTTCTCAGTCTATTCCTCCTGTCTGGATTTTCAGTTATGCTTAGAAAAAAAGCAAGTGAGATTGACATTGTTGTGCTCTGATCTTTCTCTAAGCAACAAATCTGAACTGCACAAGCTACTGTCTGAAATGTCAGAAATGATCACTGGGCAGAATTGAATCACAGACTGTTTTCACATAAGTACTGCTGGATATAGGAAGAAAAGTTTTGTAAAATTAATCCTTTTAAAATCTTGACCAATATTCCACAGTAAGTGGAGAAAAGAGATTTGTTTAGGACATTATTTTGAAAAACAAAACAAACTTATGGAAATAAGTATGCTATCTTACACTTAACCAAAATTTAGTTATAATCACAAATGTGTACAAATTTGGCAAACAATGAGTTAAGTGTCAAGTATTTTTCTTGGCCTTATTTTCCAGAAGAATAAAGTGTGATAACTAGATGCAACCTTTACTTAACTTTTGAATTGAAGGAGTGATAATAATGAATACTAATAATGGGACAATTTTGTAAAATGTCCAAAGTCTCCACCAATTTTCCCAAGTGTCCCTCCTAATTCTTATTGTACAAATTCTTATCCATTGAATGTGCTTTTATTTTGCTCATTTATTATTCACTTTTTAATTGTCCTAACTCTACCAGGTCCTATTTGTCAATAGGGCTTTACATATCCTTCAAGTAGTTCTCCAAGATGACAATCATAAATTATATTTAAGTCTATTGCATCTTTCTCAAGATTGTCTCACATTGAATTTGAATAATGTTTACTATATCAGAGTATCAGTAAATAATATGATGGCATGATGGTTGAAGACAGTAATGTTAAGCAGGGATGAATGTGTAAGGGGAAATTAATTCTGTTAAGTGCTTAATTCATTTAGGAAATTGCATGTTATGACAAGTCTTACCTTCCTGAGGAAGCATTGTCACTTCAGAGACTTACAGATTGATACTACATTAACAAGACTCTCTGTGTTGGTTCATCAGTTAACATTGAAATGTGACCTCATTATGTATACAAAGATTAACATTAGAGCTAATTTGTAGGTATTTGTAATTCTGGCAATACTTTCTTTTCACGTTTTAATTATTGGGGTTTTACCTGAATCCTAATATGCCATCTCCTGTTACCAGGCTGAATTCAACTATCTGAGTATCCAGAGTTTGGTGACATGAAGAATATTGATTCCTTACATATGCCTCTATGCAAGTCATTTAATTCTTCCATATAGACCATTCCTTTTTAGGATTTTATTAGTTCTCACTTAATACCTATTGCCAGCCCAGAAAAATTACTCTGAAGTTGGCAATGCTTGCTTGTGTAGGTCTGCTTCATAAATGAACCAATTTCACCACTTAATTTTATTTTATTTTTTTAAAGATTTTATTTATTTATTTGAGAGAGAGAGAGAGAGAAAACAGAAGGAGAGTGAGAAGCAGACTCCCCACTAAGCAGTGAGCCTGATGTGGGACTCTATCCCAGGACTCTGGGATCATGACCTGAGGCAAAGACAGATGCTTAACTGACTGACCCACCCAGGCACCCAACATGATTTTAAATATTGCTTCATAAGTGATGCTGATTAAGTATCAGAGAAAGAGAATATAATATCTACAGACCATTCAACTCTAGAAATCATACTTACTGTTAAAACTTTAATTCAGTTTAATACCATAACTCTCCAGATGGGACTATATTGGGACTGTGTGCTTGGGAGGGAAAAAAAAAAAAAAAAAAAACAATGTTTTGGTAGATAATCCTTCCAACATCACAGCAAATAAAATATCTCTTTGCATATTTGGATGTGCCTGCATCTCGTATCTCTTTCAGACATATTGAGATACAAATCGACTGGAGTAATCACAATGAAAATGGAAAGAGTAGCGGAATGAATAAGTGATATAGAATATAAAATTACAGAAAATAATGAAGCTGAAAAGAGGGAAAGAAAACTATTACATCATGACTATAGACTCAGGGAACTCAACAATTCCATAAACGCAATATTTTCTATATCATAGGGGTTCCAGAAGAAGAGCAAGAAAAGAGGGCAGAAAAATAATTTGAATGCATTGTAGCTGAAAACTTCCCTAATCTTAGGGAAGATAACAGTCATTCAACTCCAAGAGGCACAGAAATCAACAAAGAGGCCTCAAAATCAACAAAAACAGATCAATACCAAGACATATCATAATAAAACTTGCAAAATACAAAGGTAAAGAAAGAACTCTAAAAGCAGCTAGGGACAAAAGGTCCTTAACAAACAAGGGTAGACACACAGAATCAGCATACCTGTCTACAGAAACTTCACAGGTCAGAAGAAAATGACATAAAATATTCAATGTGCTATATGGGAAAAATATGCAGCTAAGCATACTTTATCCAGCAAGGCTGTCATTTAGAATAGAAGGAAAGATAGTTTCCAGGACCCTCAAAAACTAAAGGAGTTTGTGAACCTTAAACCAGCTCTGCAAGAAATATTAAAGGGGACCTTTTGAGCAAGAAAGAGATACCAACAGCAAAAAAGACTAGAAAGGAACAGAGATGATCTACAGGAAAAGCAACTTTACAAGTAATATAATGACACTAAATTTACATCTAGCAGTAATAACTCTGAATGTAAATAGACTGAAATACTCCAATCAAAAGACACAGAGTTTCAAGATGTCTGGGTGGCCCAGTCAATTAAACATCCAACTCTTGATTTCAGTTCAGGTCATGATCTCAGGGTCATGAGATCAAGCCCCCTTTCAGACTCCATGCTGAGCATGAACTCTGCTTGAAATTGTCTCTCTCCTTCTACCCTGCTACTCCTTACCTTGTGCTCTTCCTAAAATAAATGAATAAAATCTTTAAAAAAAAAATAAAGCATCAAAATGGATTAAAAAAAAAGACCCATCTATATGCTGCTTATAAGAGACCCATTTTAGACCCAATGACCCCTCCAGATTGAAAGTGAGGGGATGGAGAACCATTTATTATGCTAATAAACATCAAAGGAAAGCTGGAGTAGCCATACTTATGCCAGACAAACTACATTTTTAAACAAAGACTGGGGGTGCCTGGGTGACTCCATCAGTTAAGCTTCTGCCTTCGGCTCAGTTCATGATCCTAGGACCCTGGGATGCAGCTCCACATCAGGTTCCCTGCTCAGCAGGGAGTCTGCTTCTCTCTCTCTGTCTGCCCCTCCCCCCATTTGTACTCTCTCACTCTCTCTCTCTTAAAATAAATAAATAAAATCTTCTAAAATATGTTTTAAAAAAGACTTATTTTCTAATAAGAGATGAATAAGTATCCAAAAAATAAATCTAACAATTGTAAATACTTATGCCCCTAACTTGAGAGTAGCCTAATATATAAATCAATTAATGATAAACTTAAAGAAACTCATTGATAATAATATAATAATAGTAGGGGACTTTAACACCCCACTTACAACAATGAATTGATCATATAAGCAGATCAACTAGGAAACAAGGGCTTTGAAGGACACACTGGGCCAGATGGACTTAACATATATTCATAGCATTTCATCTGAAAGCAGCAGAATACACATTTTTTTCAAGTGCACACAGAACATTCGGCATAATAGATCACATACTATATCACAAATCAGGGCTCAATGGATACAAAAAGATTGAGATCATACCATGCATATTTTCTGACCACAATATATGAGACTTGGAGTTAACGACAAGAAAAAGTTTGGAAACACCATAAATACATAGAGGTTAAAGAACATCCAACCAGGGAACCTGGGTGGCTCAGCTGGTTGAGTGACTGCCTTCAGCTTGGGTCATGATCCTGGGGTCCTGGGATCGAGTCCCACATTGGACTCTCTGCTCAGCAGAGAGTCTGCTTCTCCCTCTGACCCTCTCCTTCTCATGTTCTCTCTCTCTCTTTCTCATTCTCTCTCTGTCAAATAAATAAATAAATAAAATCTTAAAAAAAAAAAAAAAAGAACATCCAACTAAAGACTGAATGGACTAACCAGAAAATTCAAGAAGAAATAAAAAATACACGGAAGCAAGTAAAAATGAGAACATGGCAGTCCAAAACCTTTGGGATGCAGCAAAGATGGTCATAAGGGGGAAATATATAGCATTACAGTCTTCCTTAAGAAACAAGAAAAGTCTCAAATACACAACCTAACCTTACACTTAAAAGAGATGAAAAAAAGAATAGCAAATAAAGCCTAATGCCATCAGAAGAAAGAAATAATAAATATTAGAGCAGAAATAAATGATATAGAAATTAAAAAAGAAAAAAGAACAGATCAATGAAACTAGGAACTGGTTCTTTGAAAGAATTAACAAAATTGATAAACACCTAGACAGACTTATCAAAAAGAAAAAAGAAAGTACTCAAATAAATAAAATCATGAATGAAGGAGGAGAGATCACAACCAGAACCTCAGAAATACAAACAATTATAAGAGAATATTATGAGCAACTATATACCAACAAATTGGGGAATTTGGAAAAAATGGATAAATCCCTAGAGACATATAATCTACCAAAACTGAAACAGGAAGAAATAGAAAATTTGAACAGACACATAACCAGGAAAGAAATTGAATCAGTAATAAAGAACCTCTGAATGAACAAGAGTCCAGGGCTTGATGGCTTCCCAGGGGAATTCTACTGCATATTTAAAGAATTAAAGCCTTCTTTAATTAAGCCTTCTTCAGAATACTTCTGAAACTGTTCCAAAAAATAGAAATGCAAGGAAAATTCCCATTCTCATTGAGGTCAGCATTACCTTGATTCCAAAACCAGACAAAGACCCCATCAAAAAGGAGCATTACAAACCAATATCCCTGATGAACATGGATGTAAAAATTCTCAAGGAGACACTACCAAATTGAATCCAGCAGTACATTAAAAGAATTGTTTGCCTGGATCAAGTGGGATTTATTCCTGGGCTGCAGCAGTAGTTCAATATCTGCAAATCAATCAAATTGATACATCACATTAATAGAAGAAAGGATAAGAACCATATAATCTTGTTAATAGATACAGAAAAGCGTTTGACAAAATACAACATTCTTTCTCGATAAAAGCCCTCAAGAAAATAAGGATAGAAGGAAGATACCTCAACATCATAAAGGCCATATATGAAATACCCACAGCTAATATTATCCTCAGTGGGAAAAAACTGAGAGCTTTTCCCCCAAGGTCAGGAAAGTGACTGGATGTCCACTCTCACCACTGTTGTTCAACGTAGTACTGGAAGTCCTAGCCTCAGCAACAAGACAACAAAAAGAAATAAAATGCACCCAAATTAGCAAGGAAGACATCAAACTTTCAGTCTTTGTAGACAACATGATACTCTGTGTACACAATCTGTTATATTCCATCCAAAACCTGCTATAAGTGGTATGTGAATTCCACAAAGTCACAGGATATAAAATCAATGTACAGAAATCTGTTGCATTTATATATACCAACACTGAAGCAGGGAAATAAAAATCAACCATGATGAGATACTACCTCACACCTGTCAGAAAGGCTAAAATTAACTCAGGAAACAACAGATCTTGATGAGGATGCAGAGAAAGGAGAAAACGGAACCCTCTTACACTGTTGATGGGAATGCAAACTGGTGCAGCCACTCTGGAAAACAGTATGGAGGTTCCTCAAAATCTTAAAAATAGGACTACCCTAACATCCAGCAACTGCACTATTAGCTATCTATCCAAAAGATACAAAAGTACTGATTCAAAGGGGCACATGCAGCCCAATGTTAACAGTAGCACTATCAACAACAGCCAAGTCATGGAAAGAGTCCAGTGTTCATTAACTGATAAATGGATAAAGAAGAAGTTGTATACATATATAATGGAATATTACTCAGCAATCAAAATAAATGAAATCTTGCCATTTGCAACAACATGGATGGAACTAGAATGTATTATGCTAAGTAAAGTAAGTTAATCAGAGAAAGACAAATATTGTATGATTTCACTCATATATGTAATTTAAGACACAAAACAGATGAACATATAGGAAGTGAAGGAAAAAATCAAAGAAGATAAAAACAGAGAGAGAGGGAAACCATAAGAGACTCTTAACCATAGAGAACAAACTGAGGGGTGCTGGAGGGACGTGAGTGGAGGAATTGGCTAAGTGGGGGATAGGCATTAAGGAGGACCCTTGTGATGAGCATGGATTTTTATATGGGTGTTTTATTTAAGTGAAGAATCATTAAATTCTACTCTTGAAACCAACACTATACTATCTGTTATCTAACTTAAACTTAAAAATCTTGGAAAAAAGGAGAAATCATCTGTACCTTCTAAGCAGAAATTTTATTTTTAATGAAGTTCAGCTTAATAATTCTTCCTTTATGGATCATGACATTGGCATTATATCTAAAAAGTCATTGCCAACCCCAAAGTCACCCAGATTTTCTTCTGTTTGTTTAGAAATATAAAAGTAAATCCAAAAAAAAAAAGAAAAAGAAAACAGTGAAAACAGTTGAGGTGACTGACAGTTGGAGAAGGCAGAAATTGCAGTGAAGTTATAGATGCCTTGTTTCATTTTAAGCCATGTAAAATAATAAGCATACAAATTATTTTGATAAAAAGAAAAGATAAATTTGAAAACATTGATAACAATGTATTATATTCAGCTTGAACATTTTGTTCCTGTCCATTTCTAATGTTTAAGGTAGAAAACTAAGTTAGCATTTTTGAGGAAAGATATGTTACTTTCAAATGATTGAAATTCCATGCTTCTTTTGGCTTCTGTGTCCATCAAAAACAACAGAAACTCCTTGAGAAAAGTGTTCCATGAAAAGGAGCGGCAAGAGAATATGTACCATATTTGCCAGGGTAGGGTCTGAAGAAAGGTGTGTATTAATTGTGTATTTCATATAGGGAATGAAAGAATTGTTGGTAAAAGGTGAGAAATAGGCTTCAGGGATCTAAAAAGGGTAAGATTTATGATGTTCATTTGAAAAATGCCAGAGCTGGTGTAGGAAGAAGGCAAATAGGGCATGATCCTGTCACAGGTCCTATAAAATATTGCAACTACAGGATATATTGGCCCTTGCAGAAAGAAAACTTCCTTTCTATTCCACTGTGACCTATGCTCCAGTTAGTTACTGCTATATCGCCCTTAAACTTGGTAACTTCACACGATAATAATAATTATGTCCCATGGTGGGGGGTTGACTGTGCTCACCTAGGCAAGTTCTTAGTATTATCACATAGTTGCAGCCATATGATGACTGAGGCTAGAATCATCTTTTTTTTTATTAGCATTTTATTTTATTTTCCTTTTTCACACTTTTTTTTTGCATTTTTTTTTATTTCTTTTCAGCGTAACAGAATTCATAGTTTTACACCACACCCAGTGCTCCATGCAATGCATGCCCTCCACAATACCCATCACCAGGCTCCCCCAACCTCCCACCCCCCGCCCCTTCAAAACCCTCAGGTTATTTTTCAGAGTCCATAATCTCTCATTGTTCATCTCCCCCCCAATTTCCCTCAACTCCCTTCTCCTCTCCATCTCCCCATGTCCTCCGTGTTTTTTGTTATGCTCCACAAATAAGTGAAACCATATGATACTTGACTCTCTCTGCTTGACTTATTTCACTCAGCATAATCTCTTCCAGTCCCGTCCATGTCGCTACAAAAGTCGGGTATTCATCCTTTCTGATGGAGGCATAATACTCCATAGTGTATATGGACCACATCTTCTTTATCCATTCATCTGTTGAAGGGCATCTTGGTTCTTTCCACAGTTTGGCGAGAGGCT
>PISX010021086.1:0-34470 GCA_004024625.1 Mellivora capensis
GTATCTTTAGGGTAAATACCCAGTAGTGCAATTGCTGGGTCATAGGGTAGTTCTATTTTCAACTTTTTGAGGAACCTCCACGCTGTTTTCCAGAGAGGTTGCACCAGCTTGCATTCCCACCAACAGTGTAGGAGGGTTCCCCTTTCTCCACATCCTCGCCAGCATCTGTCATTTCCTGACTTGTTAATTTTAGCCATTCATGGGTATACGTATGCAAAAAGTTCAAATTAAAATGTTATTAAGGAATATGTTGTGTTAAACCTCTAGTTGTAATGTTAAGTTGTTGTGTTAAACCTCTAGTTGTAATGTTAAGTAGTTTAAAATAAATTAAAAGAACAAGAATTGTGAGAACAGATTTAAAAAAACTGTCTCTATGTAATATACAGGTTGTAAGGCGATACCTGGAGCTTAATATATTGTTTTTCCCTGTTGGGGTTTTACAGTTTTATGGGGACCCTGTGGTGGTTGTCCTCTTGTTTTTTTAGCTAGCTTTCTGGGGGCGGGGCCTGCTGCATTGTTTTTCAGTCAGTCTTGCTCGGGGTAGTCTGTCCTGCCCCCTATCAAGGGGTTGGTCTTTGTAGAAACCAGTTTCTCAGGCTTTTGTTCTCTGGATTTTTTTTGTTCTTTGGAAGCTTTTTGTGGCTTTTTGGAAGTTTAGTGGAAAACAAACTGCACCCAGACCCCTGTCTCAGTGAGAAGCCTCAGTCTTCTCCCCTCTGGGTGGTCCACAACACACAGACTCCACCACTGCAACTCCGCTGAACAGTGCAAACTCCCACAAGTGGTGAGTAGCACAGTCACTGTCTCAGTGGTCGCCCAAGTTTCCCACTTGTCTTTGCACCCCCATGCCCCTAAAACAGTGAACGATATTTGTACAGGGAGTCTGCTTCCAGTGCCTGCCTTTCCTAGGACTGCTGTCTGGGGTCCAGGCCCATGCAGGGTGCACTCAGACCCCATGGTCACACAGGTTGCAGAAGGCTGCCACTGAGGGATCCCAACCAGAGATCATGCTGAGTTCTTCCATGCGTGGGTTGAGAGCATCCAGACCCTCATTGGGTGGCAGAAGGCCGTGGTCCTAACGACCGCCGGCTGGTGCCCATACAAAGCTCTCTCAGGTGCAGGCAGGAGTGCACTCACATCCCATGTTTGCACAGGGCACACAGAAAGCAGAAGGCTGTGGATCTAGAGAGCTCTAGCTGGCATCCATATCAGACCCTCTCATGCATGGGTGGGAGTGCATCCAGTCCAGTGGTAGTGTAAGCAGTAGAAGGCCGGGTGGTCAGGGACGATGGACTGGAGGCTCTGCTGCACTCTTTCTTGCATGGGTGGTCACTGGTGGTGGCTGTCCTTGGTCCCTGGGCTTAGGCCTGTGCCCAAAACCACCCAATTCCACCAGTTGCCCCTTAAGATCTTTTGCTCCTTTTGAGTTACTTCAACCAGACTCCAAGTTAATGCTGGTCCCTAAATAGAGCTTTCATATTGGGGTATTACTTTCCAATGGGTCACTTCTGATGGCTCCCTCTCCCATCTGCTTATCCTCTGATATCAGTCTGAGTGTTCTCACTCTGCTTTACCTGTCCACTGATGTCTTCTCTCCCTGTAGAGATCCAGAAGTATATAATCTTCCATCTCAGTCTGATTTCATGGGTGTTCAGAGTGTTCTGGTAGATATTTATCTCACTTTAGGAGACCAGTTGAAACAGGGTCTCCTACTTCTCCACCATCTTGCCCCTCCTCCCCAAGGGTTAGTATCTTTTTAACCAAACTTTTTAAAATTTTTAAGCAAACATTTTTGGTTTGGAATTTAAGAAACACAACAGATGAGTTTTAACCAAAACAATTTAATATATGTTTTGAAAGCCCAAAGTTATATGTGTGTAGCTATATTTCTCTATACATGTATATATGTATATATGTATATATATATATATAAAATTTCAAATTGCTGTAATTCAGTTTTTCCTACTAATTTGAATAATCTTTAGCTTGAATTACTAAACCTAAGTTGAGTTCTAGTATCCACCATCTTTCGCTTAATGGGGTCCTTTTCTTTTTTGAGAATAATTTTTTCTTCAACTTTATTGAGGTAAAATTGCATATGATAAAATGCATCCACTTTATGTATACAGTTAGTGTTTTAACAGATGTAATTATTGCTAATGTTTTAGCACCAATATGATCAGGAAGCCTTTCTGACTAGTAAATAAAATTGTGATTCTATTATTCAGATGTCAATGAAGTCTTAATATCAGTCACACAATAATCATCAAAAACTTTAAGTATCTCTAATCTCCACAAGATAAGATTGTTCAAATTTTGTATTGGTATTCTCTGGGGAAAGAGTGTGCAAGATGATCCCAGAAGAAGAGAGGGGCACTAATGTATCTCAAAAGTCCCAAACTGTCTGTCATATAGTAGGCTTTCAACAAGTATTTATTGGATGAATGAATGAATAGAATGAAATAGTGATAATACAAGTGGATGAGAGAAAGCAATGTGGAAACAAATGTAAACACATTAACAAAGAGACATTTTCAAGGTATTTGAGAATAAAATCCACTGAGTAGTGGTGCCTGGGTGGCTCAGTTAAGCATCTGCCCTCAGCTCAGGTCATGATCCCAGGGTCCTGGGATCAAGCCCTGTGTCAGGTTGGGTTTCCTGCTCAGCAGAGTCTGCTTCTCCCTCTGCTCCTCTGAGCTCATGCTCTCTCTCTCTCTTTCTCAAATCAATAGATAAAAATCTTTTAAAAAATCCAGTGAATAGAGATTAATGATGAAGACTTCCCCTAAAAGTTACTTGTAGAGGCATCTAAATTGGAGCAGAAGATGTCAAACTCTTTGCTGATGAATGATCTTATATGTAGAACACTCTAAAGATTCCATAAAACAACTGTCAGAACCAACAAACAAATTCAGTAAAGTAGCAGAATATAAAAACAACATTCAAAAATAATGTTCCATTTCCATACACTAACAATGAAAAATCCAAACTGAAATTAAGAAAAAATTTCATTTACAATTGCATAAAAAAATAAAATAATTAGGAATAAACTTAGCCAAAAGGCTATAGGTTTACTAACTAAAAACTACAAAATATTACCAAAAGAAACTTTAAAGACATGAATAAATGAAAAATATCTATGTAGATATATTAACTAAAAACCTTTAAAAAATGCTGCAAAGAGAAATTTAAAAGATACAAATAAATGGAAAAACATCTATAGTTATGAATTGGATGACAATATTATTAAGATGTCAACACTACCCAAAGTGATTTACAAATTTAATGCAATCCTTCTCAGAATTCCAAAGAAATTTTCTGCAGAAATAGAAAAACCCATCCTAAGATATCACCTCATACCTGTTAAAATAGCTAAAATTAACAACACAAAAAACAACAGGTTTTGGTGAACATGTAGAGAAAGAGAAATCCTCTTGCACTGTTGGTGGGCATGCAAACTGGTACAGCTACTCTGGAAAACAGTATGGAGTTTCCTCAGGAAGTTAAAAATAGAACTATCTTACAGTCCAGCAATTTTATTAGTAGGCGTTTATCCAAAGGATACAAAAATATATATTCAAAGAATTACATGCACCCCAATGTTCATAGCAGCATTATAGGCAATAGCCAAAATATGGAAAGAGTCCATAAGTCCGTTGCCTGATGAATCGATAAAGATGTGATATGTATGCACTATGGAATATTACTCAGCCATCAAAAATAATGAAATCTTGCCATTTGCAATGATGTAGATGGAGCTAGCTTGTATTATGTTAGGTGAAACGTCAGTCAGAGAAAGATAAATACCATATGACTTTACTCACATGTGGAATTTAAGAAACAAAAGAGTTGAACTTATGGGAAGGGGCAAAAAGAAAAGAGAGAGAAACAAATCATAAAAGACTTTTAACAATAGGGAACAAATTGAGGGTTGATGGAGGGAGGTGGGTGGGGGATGGGCTAGAAGGATGATGGGCATTAAGGCAGGCGCTTGTTATGATGAACACTTGTTGTTGTATGTAAGGGATGAATTACTGAATTCTATTCCTGAAACCAATATTGTACTGTATGTTAAGTAACTAGACTTTAAAAATATAAACAGAAATATCCATCCCAAATCTCAAATGAAATCTCAAGGGACCCCAAATAGTCAAACCAACCTTGAAAAAGAAGAACACATTGGGATGTCTTCCACTTTAGATTTCAAAATTTTCTACAAATCTACCATAATAGAACAGTGGCACTGGCATAAAGACAGACATATAGACCAATGGAATAGAATACAAGGCTCCAAAATAAACATTTGCATATATGGTCAAATAATTTTTAACAGGAGTGCTAAGACTTCTCAATGGAAACAAGACAGTCTCTTCAACAAATGGTGTTGGGAAAACTGATATCCAAATATCAAATAATGAAAATGAACCTTTACCTTATACCATACACAAAAATTAAGTTAAAATGAATCGAAAACCTGTACATAATAGCTGAAACTATAAATCTCTTAAAAGAAAACTCAGAAAAGTTTCATGACATTAGATTTGGCAATGATTTCATAGATAGGACACAAAATACTGGCTAAAACAAAAAACAAATAATTTGGAATTCATCAAAGTTAAAAAACTTCTGTGCATCAAACTACACTAACAGCAGAGTTAAAAGGCAATCCATGGAATGAGAGAAAATATTTTCAAATCATATATCTTAAAAGGGATTGATATCCAGAATACATAAAGAACTCCTATAATTCAGCATTTAAAAAAAACCTATTAAAAGTAGGAAAATAACTTGAATAACCATGCCTCCAAAGAAGAGGTACAAATGGCCAAAAAACACACGAAAAGATGCTAACTATCACTAATCATCAGGGAAACACAAATTAAAACACAATGTGATATTACTTCACACCCATTAGGATGGCTATTATCAATAAAAAAAACACAAAAAAAACAAAAACACAGAAAATAGCAAGTGTTGGTGAGAATGTGGAGAAGTTAGAACTCTTGTATATTGCTGGTGTGGATGTAAATGGTGCAGCCACTGTGGAAAACAGTATAGCAATTTCTCAAAATATTAAAAATAGAACTACCATATGATCCTACAATTTCACTTTTGAGTATATACCTAAAAGAAATCAAAGCAGAGACTTGACAAGATATTTGTTCACCCATGTTCATAGTAGCATTATTCACAATAACTTAAAGATGAAAGCAATACAAGTGTCCATAGATGGATAAAGAGATAATCAAAATGTGGTATACAGTGAGATATGCAATGGGATATTATTCAGCTTTAAAGGGGAAGGAAATTCTGATATATGCCACAACATGGACAAACCTTAAAGATAATATTCTAAGTGGAAAAAATTAGCTAGTCCTAAAAGGCCAAATGTAGATTCCACCTATGTGAGGTACCTGGGGTATTCATATTCATTGAAACTGAAAGTAGAATGATAGTTGACAGAGACTAAGAGCAGGGAAAAATGGGGAGTTAGTGTTTAATGGTTTATGATGTTTCAAATGAGGAATATATTTTGCCATAGTAAAATATGAATTTTTGAAAGTTACCTACAGACCAGCTGAGAATGGCCCAGGAGTCAATCCCAAGCTTTGCCATCTATTAGAATATGTGATCTTAGGCAATCAGCTGTGCAAGACTTATTTCTCTGAATGGATTTCTTTGTGAAATTAGAATCATATTAGCATTATTCTCATAGACTGTTTTGAGTATTAAATTCGAGAATACAAGTGAAATACATAGCAAAATGTTTGTTACACAAATCCTTAATATATTTTTGTTCTTGTCATCATTGTTCTTGGTGATGTAATCAGAGGGTGGAGGATTTCCTGCCATATATAATCTTTCCTAAGATAACCTCAAGGAAAATAGATAATATTCTTCAATGATGGGATTGTTAAAGAAACTTAGTCAATATATCCCAACGACTCCATATTGTCTTCTGCCAATAACCCAAGGAAAACTTTGACAGATTTAGTTGACTAACTGGATATTGAAATTACTGAAAAGAAGCTGTCTACATTCATTACTGAAGAAAATGCTCAATTAGAGATTAGTGAAAAATAATGAATTAGTGAAATATTTTGTTTTATAATTCCATGGCTCTTTGAATTTAGGTTAAGAATCCTCAAGATAACGAAAGGAAGCAATTATGGCTAGATATAGGAGATAAAAGAGATAAAAATAATCTCAATCTTTGTTTCTGACTAATTGGCAGCTTTAGTTAGTTCTCTGTAGGGAGAGGTAGGTTTTTCAAAAGGATTGCTAAACTTGGTACTATAGTGTGAATATTTCTGTCCCTCAAAATTCATGTTGAAACTCTAGTCTCCAAAATAATGGTATTAGGAGGTGGGGCCTTTGGGAAGTGATTAGGTCATGGAGGTAGGTCCCCCATATATGGGATTAGTGTCTTTATAAGAGAGACACCAGAGATGTACTTTTCTCTTTCTGCCATGGAAGAACACAGCAAGAAGCTGGTAGTCTGGGAAACAAAAGTGGGCCTTCACTAGAACCTGACCCTACTGGTCCTCTGACCTGGGACTGCCATCCTCCAGAACTGTAAGAAATATATTCCTGTTGTTTATGAGCTACCAAGTCTGTGGTATTTTGTTATAGCAGCTTGAAAAGACTAAGCCACTTGGCGATTAAGAGCAGACATACAAGAACTTCCCATGGGACTGAAATGTGAGGCAGGAGTACAGGGAAGATATAGAATTGAGATAAACACCAGAAAGTAATTTTCAATATTTACAACTTGAGGCATCTGAATAGTCAACATTCATTTGAAGAAGAAAAATTAGGCTGTACGGTATATAACAGTTTAAGATATACAAAACAGAAAATACATTTTTCCATTTGATACCTAGGATAGTTACTTCCACATCATGAGGAATTGAACAAGATGACCTCTTGGTTTCCTGCCATATTTTATTTTATAATATTATGAATTATATATTTTATATATAAAATTATGTTATATATATATTTTATATATATAACATATATATGTTATATATTATATATAAAATTATATATTTTATATTAAATTATATAATTACATATATAAAATTATGAATTTTATAAAAAATTAGGATGGAGTATGTCAATGGCTATGTTAAGGAGAAAGATCAGGGGCACCTGGGCTGGCTCAGTTGGTAGAACATGTGACTCTTGATCTCAGGGTTGTGGGTTTGAACCCCACGTTGGTTTGTAGAGATTGTTTAAAAATAAAATCTTGGGGAACCTTTTTAAGCATCTGACTCAATTTTAGCTCAAGTCATGACCTCAGGGTTGAGCCCTATGGCAGGCTTCACACTCAGTACAGATCCTGCTTGAGATTCTCTCTCTCCCTCTACCTCTGCTTCTCCCTCCACTTTCACTCTCTCTAAAATAAGTAAGTAAATAAATAAAATCTTCAAAAATACATAATATAAGATCTTAAAAAACGGGAGAAAGATCAGGCAATGAAGCAAAACTATAAGATTTGGTCCCAGGAGTGGGAAGAGAATCAAAATAGTTTAGAATTTAAGAAGTGAAGGAAGAATACAGTTGAAGGAAGATAAGGTTAGCTGTAAATATCTCAAAGATTGAAAAGAAATACTTCATGAACTTTGATAAAACACATTCGTCAGAGTTGTAAGGGGGAGAAGACAGGTTGTAAGCAATGAAAAAGTGATAATTTGGTGAAGAGAATTAAGCAAGAAATGTAGATGATTTTTGAAAAGATAGTTGTCCATAATACTAAAAGAGACCTGGTTCTTGAACATCCCAATTTTAGTTTTTGTTTCTCTTTACTCTCATCTCACCTCTTAAAAATTTGTTATGCTGCTTGTATTTTACCATATATGCCTGGTTAGTTCACACTTTTCATGCTACTTTGATCTTTCACAGTAAGGAACTTTGCCATAGCTAACACTGAACTGGAACATGTTAATACTTTATAGATGTTTGTGGAATGGATACAGTGATAAATGTCTGATGGTATAGTAAGGTGATTTGTACTACTCTTCATATACGCTGATCAGTGGATTACTGTCAACCTATGAGAGCAGCCAATTATTTATTTATTTTTAAAGATTTTATTTATTTGACACAGAGAGAGAGATATCACAAGCAGACAGAGAGCAGCAGGCAGAGAGAAGCAGGCTCCCTGCCAAGCAGAGAGCCTGATGTGGGACTCAATCCCAGGACCCCGAGATCATGACCTGAGCTGAAGGCAGAGGCTTAACCCACTGAACCACCAAGGCACCCCTGGGAGCAGCCAATTATATAAACCAATTGATAACTGACAATCAGACAGTGAAAAGAAATAAAAGGTATTTAAATTGACAAAGAAGTCCCACTCTCCCTCTTCACAGTTGACATGATCTAAAAATAGATCAATACCCCGACATGTAATAGTGAAACTTACAAATCTTAGAGTCAAGGAAGATATCCTGAGAGCAGCTGGGGGAGTAAGTTTCTTATGTACAGAGGGAGGAACATCAGAATAACATCAGACTTGTCCACAGACCCCTAGCAGGCCAGAAAGAGCTGGTAGGACATAGTCAGGGTATTAATGAGAAGAACACGCAGCCAAGAATACTTTACCCAGCAAGGCTGCCATTCAGAATGGATGGAGAGATAAAGAGTTTTAAGGGCAGGCAGAAACTACAAGAATATGTGACCACCAAGCCAGCCCTGCAAGAAATATTAAGGGGGATTCTGTAAGTGAAGAGAAACATGAAGAGTCACATAGACCAAAAAGAAAGAGAAAACCTATAGAAAAGGCGACTTTACAGGCAATACAATGGCACTAAATTATTATCTTTCAAAAGTTACTCTCGGTGTGAATGGGCTGAAATCTCCCATAAAAAGATATAGTATTTCAGATTGGATAAAAAAGCAGAATCCATTAATATGCTGCCTACAAGAGACTCATTCTGAAGCTAAAGACACCTCCAGACTGAAAGCAAGGGGATGGGGACCAATTTGCCATGCCAACAGACCTCAAAAGAAAGCTGGGGTAGCAATTCTCATATCAAGCAAATTAGATTTTTTTTTTATTTTTTGCAAATTAGATTTAAAAAAATATTTATTTATTTATTTGACAGAGAGATCATAAGTAGGCAGAGAGGCAGGCAGAGAGAGAGAGGGGGAATCAGGCTGCCCGCTGAGTGGAGAGCCCAATTCAGGGCTCAATCCCAGGACCCTGTGATCATGATCTGAGCTGAAAGCAGAGGCTTACCCCTCTGAGCCACCCAGGCACTCTGCAAATTAGATTTTAAATGAAAAGCTGTAGTAAGAGATGTAGAGGGACACTATATCATACTTAAAGGGTCAATCTAACAAGAAGTTCTAATAATTGTAAATACACATAAACCAATTACTAAACAAAATAAAGAAACATACAGATAATAATACATTAATAGTAGGAGACCTAAACACTCCACTCATAGCAATGGACAGATCATCTAAGCAGATCAACAAAGAAACAAGAGCTTTGAAGGACACCTTACATCAGGCAGACTTTGTAGATATATACAGAACATTCCATCCTAAAACAACAGAAAACTCATTCTTCTCAAGTGCACATGGAACCTTCTGCAGAGTAGATCACATAGTGGGTCACAAATCAGGTCTCAACCAATACAAAAAGACTGAGATTACCCCATGCATATTTCAAGACCACAGTGGTGTGAAACTGGAACTCAAACAGAAGGAAAATTTTGGAAGGAACTCAAACACTGGAAGTTAAGGAACATCCTGCTAAAGAGTGTTTGTGTCAAAGAGGAAATTAAAGAAGAACATAAACAATTCATGGAAAAAAATGAGAATGTAAACACATTGGTCCAAAACCTATGGCATATGGCAAAGGTGGTCCTAAAAGAAATAAGTAGTCATCCAAGCCTTTCTCAAAAGATTGGAAAAATCCTAAGTGCACAAGCTAACCTTCCTTACACCTTAAGGACCTGGGGAAGCAAGAGCAAATAAGGCCTCAACCAAGCAGGAGAAAAGAAAGATCAGAGCAGAGATCAATGAAGTAGAAACCAGAAAAACAGCAGAATAGATAAATGAAACTAGAATCTGGCTCCTTGAAAGAATTAAAAAGAGTGATAAACTCCTGGCCAGACTTAACCAAAAGAAAAGAGAAAGCACCCAAATTAATAAAATCGTGAACGAAAATAGAGAGATCATGACTAGCACCAAGGAAATGGTATTATTAGAAATTACTACCAGCAACTATATGCCAACAAATTAAGTAATCTAGAA
The DNA here is from genome assembly GCA_004024625.1 of Mellivora capensis. Taxonomy (NCBI): domain Eukaryota; kingdom Metazoa; phylum Chordata; class Mammalia; order Carnivora; family Mustelidae; genus Mellivora; species Mellivora capensis. Next base: position 10,270 of record PISX010021086.1, read on the forward strand.
GAAATGGACTCATTCCTAGAAACTTGTAAAATATCAAGACTGAAACAGGAAGAAACAGACATTCTGAACAGACCAATAACCAACAAGGAAATTGAAGCAGTAATCCAAAACCTCCCAAAAAACAGGAGACCATGACTAAATGGTTTCCTAAGGGAATTCTATAAAACATTTAAAGAAGAAATAATACCTATTCTGCTGAAGCTATTTCAAAACATAGAAATAGAAGGAAAAACTTCCAAACTCATCTGAGGCCAGGATTACCCTGATCACAAAACCAGGCAAAGACCCCATCAAAAAAGAATTACTGATCAATATCTCTGATGAACATGGACGCCAAAATTTTAAAAAAGATCCTAGATAATAGGATCCAACAGTACATTAAAAGGATTATCCACTATGACCAACTGGGATTTATCTCTGGGATGCAAGGATGGTTCAACATTCACAAATCAATCAACATGCTAGAGCGCACCAAGAAAAGACAAGAACCACATGGTCCTCCCAACTGATGCAGAAAAAGCATTTGACAAAATACAATATCCACTCCTGATTAAAAAACTTTTCAGAGTACAGGGATAGAGGGAACATTCCCCCATATCATAAAAACCATCTATGAAAAGCCCACAGTAAATATCATTATTGATGGGGAAAGCTGAGAGCTTTTTCCTTAAGATCAGGAACAAGACAGGGATGCCCCCTGTAGCCACTATTTTTCAACATAGGACTAGAATTCCTAGCCTCAACAATCAGATAATGAAGAGAAATGAAAAGTATTCAAATTGGCAAAGAAGAAGTCAAACTCTCTCTCTTTGCAGATGACATGATCTTTATGTGGAAAACCCAAAAGACTCCACCCTCATATTACTAGAACTCATGCAGGAATTCAATAATGTGGCAGGATACAAAATCAACTCACAGAAATCAATTGTTTTTCTATACATTAAGAATGTAACTGAAGTAAGAAAAAATAAGGAATGCCTTCCATTTACAATAGCTTCAAAAACCGTAAGATACCTAGGAATAAACCTAACCAAAGAGGTAAAAGATCTATGCTCTAGAAACTGCAGAACACTTATGAAAGAAATCGAAGAAGACATGAAGGGATGGAAATTCAATGCTCATGGATTGAAAGAATAAACATCATTAAAATGTCTATTCTGCCCAGAGCAATTTACACTTTCAATGCAATCCCTATTAATATATCATCTACGTTTTTCATAGGGCTGGCAAAAACAATCCTAAAATTTGTATGTAACCAGAAAAGACCCAAATTGCCAGGGGAATGTTGAAAAGGAAAACCAAAGGGGGCATCACGTTGCCTGACTTCAAGCTATATTACAAAGCTGTAGTCATTAAGACAGTAAGGTTCTGGCACAAAAACAGACACATAGATCAATGGAACAGAATAGAGAACCCAGAAATGGACCCTCAACTCTATGTTCAATTTATCTTCAATGAAGCAGGAAGAAGTATCAAACGGGGGTGGGGGGAAAGTCTCTTAAATAAATGGTGCTTGAAAAACTGGACAACCACATGCAGAAGAATGAAATAAGAACATTCTCTTACACCATACACAAAGATAAACTCAAAATGGATGAAAGACATTAATGTGAGACAGGAATCCATCAAAATCTTAGAGAAGAACACATGCAGTAACCTCTTCTACATTGGCCATAGAAACTTCTTTCAAGACATGACTCTAAAGTCAAGGGAAATAAAAGCAAAAACGAACTTTTGGGACTTCATCAAGAGAAAAAGCTTTTGCACAGCAAAGGGCACAGTCAACCAAACTTAGAAGTAATCCACAGAATTGGAGAAGATATTTGCAAATGATATTTCAGATAAACAGCTGGTATCCAAAATCTATAAAGAACTTCTCAAACTCAAGACCCAAAAAACAAATGATCCAATCAAGAAATGGGTAGAACACATGAACAGACACTTCTCCAAAGAAGACATACAAATGTCTAACAGATACATGAAAAAAAATTTCATCACCAGCCATCAGGGAAATATGAATCAAAACCACATTGATATATCTTACACCAGTTGGAATGGCTAAAATTAACAAGGCAGGACACAAGAAGAGTTAGTGAGGATGTGGAGATAGGAAAGCCCTCTTACACTGTTGGTAGGAATGCAAGCTGTACAGCCACTCTGGAAAATAGTATGGAGGTCCCTCAAGAAATTAATGATAGAGTTACCCTACAACCCAACAATTACACTACTAGGTATTTACCCCAAAGATACAGATTTAGTGAAAAGAAGGGGTACGTGCACCCCAATGTTCATAGCAGCATTGTCCACAATAGCCAAACTGTGGAAGGAGTCAATATATCCTTTAACAGATGAATAGATAAAGAAGGTGTGGTTCATATAAAGAATGGACTATTACTCAGCTATCAGAAAGGATGAATATCCACCATTCATGTTGACATGGATGGAACTGGAGGAGATTATGCTAAGTGAAATAAGTCAACCAGAGAAAGACATATTTCATATGGTTTCACTCATATGTGGAACATAAGGAATAGTGCAGAGGACCATAGGGGAAGGGAGGGAAAACTGAACGAGACGAAATTAGAAGGAGACAAACCATGAGAGGCTCTGGACATCAGGAAACAAACTGAGTTTTACAGAAGGGAGGGATAGGGGGATGGGGTCATTGAGTGATGAGTATTAAGGAAGGCAAGTTTTGTAATGACCACTGCGTGTTATACCCAGCTAATGATTCGATGAACACTACATTAAAAACTAATGATATACTATATGCTAGCTAGCTGAACGTAACTAAAAAAAAAGAAACTGTATAATTATGAAAAAGAGAATTTCTCAAGGAAAAATGTAAAATCATTTATTTAGATGAAAAAAATCAACATATTTTATTTTGATTGAGGGAAGCCAGTGTCGATAGCAGTCTCTGTACAAAAGACTTGTGTTCAAGAACATTAACTGATTAAAATTACATCAGTGCCATCTTTGGCTATACTAATACATATCTAGTGTCCAGACTTATAGGGGTTGGGCACAAATCCACTCTCCTTTAAATGGATCTATTTTACAATGGAATGTTCAGTCAAAGATACTGTACTCTAGATGGGACATTTGACAAAGTTAGTGTGGATGGTTAAGGGAACCTGGTTGTACCACTTGTTATGGATTGAATTATGTGCTCTTCCTCTAGAAAAAATGATATATTGAAGTCCTATCCCCCATACATCAGAATATGAACTTGCTTGGAAATAGGGTCTTTACAGAGGTAGTCAAGTTAAAATCAAGTCATTAGGTGGACCCTAATGCAATATGATTGGTGTTCTTACTAAAAGGGGACTCTTGAATATAGGCATACATAGAAGGAAAATGATGTGAAAAGGTATAAGGAGAATGTTCTTTGAACATGGAAGCAGAGTCTAGGATAATGCTTCCAAAGCCAAGAGACTTCTGGGGGTCTATAGAAGCTGTAAAATGAAAGACAGGATCCATTATCTACAAGTTTCAAGAAGAACACGGCCATGTTACTGCCTTGATTTCTGAAATCTAGCCTCCAGGAGTATGAGGCAATAGATTTCTGCATTCTTTTATAAGTCGCCTAGTTTGTGATACTTTGTTCTGGCAGCTGTAGGAAACTAACAAACCAGTGAGGAACAGTTGGAGATCTGAAGGAAGAGTAGGTTAGTGGATAGAGGGGTTGTAGTGGCTGCCTTTCAGTGGTTTTACTCAATGATCCTTAGTGGCTTTTCTGGCCCAGAAAAAGAAAATTACAACTTCAGAAAGTAAAAAAAAGAAAAAAAAAGTAAATCTTTAGTTCCTGTACTGAATGGAATGTTGTTTGTTATTTTTGGCTCAAGAGTACAAGAGTAGAATTTAAGAACTGATTGCCAATTAGCACTAGGAGTTATTGATTTGTTTGTTTTGATTTTTAATCTTCACTTTTTGGTATACACTTTTCTTTATTATATATCTTGTGCCACTGACACATTCATATTGGTATATATGTACACCATAATAATTTTCTAAAATATTTATTACTTCTCTCTGGAGTTAAAGTTATTTATTTACTTTCTACTTGTATAAAAAATTAAAAAAAAAGAATTCAACTGTTCTGGTTTTAGGGGACAAGGCTCAACGAAGGATGCTCTGTACATAGCTGTAAACCTGTGGCAACATTAAGCATATTCAGCAATTCCACACATTTGAGTAGTTACAATTTGAGTTTGTTTAGTTCTGATTGATGCATTTAAAAAAAATTCTTAGGCGAATAAGGAAATCAAGGGAAAAAGAGGCAGGCAGCCAGTCAGCAAGCATGTGACATCCATGAAATATTTGTTCATCTTGGCAGTCATTCTGGCATTGTGCTTGTCTTCTGGGAATAGATCTCTGATTGACAGATATTGTTTTGATGTGACCAATGAATGAAATGGCATTGGTAGCCACTAAGCCATTAGTTCTTGACTAATTAATATACCCAACTAACCACTGATTCCTGTGAGAATACATAGAGTCTATGGACCTGGAGTTAGAGTGGATAGAGAGAAAGTAATTTGTGTAGTTTTCATAAAGAATACAAGCACTCCAGAATTTGAACACACAAATAACTGTTAACCCACTTAAAATAGTTATCTTGGAAGACTCATCTGGATACTCCATGTTTTTTTTTTAAACACATACATTTTCGGAGGTTGTCAAGGTATGTCAAAAGTTAACAAATCCTATGGAAAGCCATTCCAGTATATAAGCCAGTGTGAAAGGCTTGAGAGATGCAAATTACCAATTGTTTTGCCTCAATGTCTTTCTAGACCCACCTGAAAACAAACTGAAAGACTTTTATAGAAATAGTCTCAAGATGCTTCTCAGTTGGACAGGAGGGGTGGGTCTCAACCATCATTGTGTTGCATCAGAGCATGCTGTACAACTTCTTCCCAACTCTCCAATGCTGAATAATGCCAATAAATCTCAGTCAGGACTTGGACGTTAAGGCTTTGGTTCCACCCTGTGTCCAGGCCTCGCTGCCACCAGGCCTCCCCTTCCCCAAGCAGGGATTCAGTCTGAAATGAGGTTGGACCTGGGGCAGGCTCCACTTCACCACCCCCTGAAACTAGGAAACTCACTGGAGGTTTGCAAAGAGCCCCCCCACCCACCCCTAGGTAGCAGGGTGGAGGAAGGTCTAAGGCAGGGACGCCACAGCTGAAAGCACAGAGGCCAGAGAAGGGTTGGGGGGGGGGGTGCACAGCCAAGTCCTGACCTTGGAGGAAGTGGCTCAAAAGTACAAGGGTTAGGGAGAGGATGTGGATTGCAATAAGGATAAAAGGGGAGGAGAAACCTGCAGAGTTTGGAGGAAAAGGAGGAGATACTGGAGGAAGGGGAGGTCTGCCAGGTGCGGTGCTGTTTGGGGAGTTGCAAGCTACTTGGGGTAGGGAGGAGAAAGTTAAGGTAGAAATGCTGGAGGTGGAGCAAGAGCAAAGGAAAAAAAAAGCCTCTACAGTGATTTGCAGGCATTGCACAGTCTGGTGAAGATGATGATTTGGAATGTAGAAAGAAAATATTGGAATGTATATTGAATTACAATTTTCTTAAAAATTTCTATTTTTGTGGAGCTTTATGATGTACTTGATAATTAGTACACTTATACATACATATAATTTATAAATGAATAAAATTCTTGCATTGGGGTATAAGTTTATTTGTAAAATATGGAAAATAGTAGTACATAATTCATAAGATTGTATCAAGATCAAATGAGTTAAAAATAAGTTAATGCATTCCACACACTTATAAAAGTGTGTAGAAGACAGTAAGTACTGTATAAGGATTAGCTATTATTATTATAGTGTTCAGTTGTAGGGTAAGCACCATTCTCAGGAATAAAAGAGGAGAGTGGTACTCAATAAACATTAGCTATCATTGAAATAATTTCTAAACATTTTATATCCCAAATCCAAACAAAACGAAAGCAGAAATATAAAATAAGAATAAATCAATAACAACACTGGAAAACTGGTGGGTAGCATTAATAAACCAGAAGTTCTGAGAAATGTTTACAGATTATGAAGTAAATGCGACCAGTATGACAGTGAAAACAAGGACAGAGAATTGCAACATAAAACATGTTGAAACAGAAATTGATGAAAAATGAGTTTCACAAGAGAATCTGGGTGAACTCCCAAATTTAGAGACAGAAGTGATTAGGCAGGAAGGCATCAATAGCTTATGGGAATGATCAAGGAAATAATTAGTTTTAAAAGTGTTGCAGTGTGTATGAGGATTTCTTACTGACGGAATATGCTGCAACAAGTACAGAAGCTCAGTTCACTACTAGTGAAAGAGTTAATGCCACAACTACTAGGAAAATTCATTCTAGCTATTGAATGCAGTCAAATAAAAATTCTCATTTGTGAAAATTAGCTAAAAACCAAGACTCAGTCTATGCTGCCCAGAGCAATCTGTACTTTCAATGCCATCCGATCAAAATACCAATGGCATTTTTCAAAGTGCTGGAACAAACAATCTTAAAATTTGTAGGGGACCAGAAAAGACCCCAAATCTCCAAGGAAATGTTGAAAAAGAAAAACAAAGCTGGGGCCCCATGTTGCCTGATTTCAAACTATATTACAAATTTGTGATCACCAAAACAGCATGGTACGGACAGAAAAACAGATACATAGATCAATGGAACAGAACAGAGAGCCCAGATAGGGACTCTCAACTCTATGGTCACCTGCTCTTCAACAGAGCAGGAAAAGAATATCCAATGGGAAAAAAAAAACAAAAACAAAAAACAAACAAACAAAATGTCTCTTCAATAAATGGTGCTGGGAAAATTGGACAGCTATATGTAGAAGAATGAAACTTGACCATTCTCTTACACCATACACAAAGATAAACTCAAAGGGATGAAAGACCTCAATGTAAGACAGGAATTCATCAAAATCCTAGAAGAGAATATAGACAACAATCACTTTGACACCAATCACAGCAACTTCTTTCAAGACACGTCTCCAAAGACAGGAGAACAAAAGTGAAAATGAAATTTTGGGACTTCATCAAGATAAAAAAAAGTTTCTGCACAGCAAAGGAAACAGTCAACAAAACAAACAGACAACCTAAAGAATGGGAGAAGGTATTTGTAAATGACACTGCAGACAAAGGGCTGATATCCAAGATTTATAAAGAACTCCTCAGGGACGCCTGAGTGGCTTAGTTGGTTAAGAGGCTGCCTTCGACTCAGGTCATGATCCCAGCGTCCTGGGATCGAGTCCCACATCGGGCTCCTTGCTTGGCAGGCAGCCTGCTTTTCCCTCTGCCTCTGCCTGTCACTCTGTCTGCCTGTGCTCGCTTTCTCTCTCCCTCTCTCTCTGACAAATAAATAAATTTAAAAAAATTAAAAAAAAAAAAGAACTCCTCAAACTCAACATCCAAAAACAAAAGATGAAGTTGAAAAATGAGCAGAAGACATGAAGAGACACTTTTCCAAAGACATACAAATAGCTAATAGACACATGAAAAAATGTTCATCATCATTAGCTATCATGGAAATTCAAATCAAAACCACATTGAGATACCACCTTACACCAGTTAGAATGGCAAAAATTGATGAGGCAGGAAACAACAAATCTTGGAGAGATTTTAGAGGAAGGGGAACCCCCTTACACTGTTTGTGGGAATGCAAGTTGGTGCAGCCACTTTAGAAAACTCTGGAGGTTCCTCCAAAAATTAAAAATAGAGCTACCTGGGGTGCCTGGATGGCTCAGTGGGTTAAGCCTCTGCTTTCGGCTCAGGTCATGGTCTCAGGGTCCTGGGATCGAGCCCCACATTGGGCTCTCTGCTCAGCAGGGAGCCTGCTTCCTCCTCTCTCTCTGCCTGCCTCTCTGCCTACTTGTGATCTCTGTCCGTCAAATAAATAAATAAAATCTTTAAAAAAATAGAGCTACCCTGTGGCCCAGCAATTGCACTACTGGGTATTTACCCCAAAGACACAGATGTAGTTAAAAGAAGGACAATATATACCCCAATGCTCATAGCAGCAATGTCCACAATAGCCAAACTGTGGAAAGAGCCAAGATGCCTTCAACAGACAAGTGGGTAAAGAAGATGTGGTCCATATACACAATGGAATATTACTCAGCCCTCAGAAAGGATGAATACCCAACTTTTGCATCAACATGGATGGGACTGGAGGAGATTATGTTAAGTGAAATAAGTCAAGCACAGACAGTCAATCGTCACATGGTTTCACTTATTTGTGGACCATAAGGAATAGCATGGAGGACATTAGGAGAAGGAAGGGAAAAAATGAGGGGGGGATTAGAGTGGGAGACAAACCATGAGACAGTATGGACTTTGGGAAACAAACCGAGGTTATTAGAAGGGAGGGAGTTAGGGGAATGGGTGAACCTTCTGATGGGTATTAAGGAGGGCACGCGTTGCATGGAGCACTGCATGTTATATGCAACCAATAAATCATGGAATACTACATCAAAAACTAATGATGTACTGTATGGTGACTAACATAACATAATAAAAAAACAAGATTCACCACACTTTTAGGAGAAAACAACAGAAATATAAGAGACATTTGGTTTCAGTGAAACCAAACCCTAAGCAAACCAAGTTACTAAATAAAGCAGATGAGAATCTTTAGAACCAATTTAATATGTCCTTAAAGTTAAGAAGGTACTGAATTTTAAAATGGACTTCTATAATAATGAAATAAGCAGAAAGACTAAAAGGATTCTCCTGGAATACACTGCAAAATGTTGATTAAAATTATTCTCTTTTAAGAGAAAACGAGAAACATGGAAAGTATATAGTATATCTTGAACAACAACAACAAAAAAACAAGGAAGAAAAGAAAAAGGAGAAAAAGAAAATGGAGATAAAGGAAAGGGATAAATTTGTTTTCTTGAAAGACTTTCTTTTCTTGGTTTCTGAGAAAATACTGTTTCCTGCATTTCCACTTCCTTTATTGGATACTTCTCTTTCTCATCCTCTTCCTAATGTTTGAATATTGGATATTTTAGGGCTTAAACCTCAATCTTCTCCTCTATCTAAATTCATTCCTTAGATGAGTTAAAACAGCTTCAAGGAATTAAACACCATACATAAGTGGATAATTTCTCTATTTATATCTCTACCTATATTTCTTCCCTGGATTCACATATTTTATTGCCCACACCGCATGTGCACTTGAAGACATGATGGACATAGACTATTTCTCATAGTCAAGCTAAATATTTGCTTTCCCCATCCAAATATGCTCCTTTTGCAGTGTTCCTGAACTCAGTAAATGACTCAGTTCATTTATTCAGTTGATCAGGCCTCAAACCTGGAAGTCCTTACTGACTCCCTTTTTTTTTTTTCTTACATCCCCCAAACCAAACTTTCTGCAAATCTAGTGGATTCTAAGTTTTAAAATTTACCCAGAACTGTGTGCTTTCCCTGACATTCAGCCATTTCTTCAAGAAACCCTGGTTCTTTGCAGTGGGGGAATATAATTTAAGTACAAAGAGCTTGTTACTACATATACTCATTGCTATGGGTATTTCATTGCTTTTAGACTTTTTAAGTGAACACAGCTAAGAAGTACTCCATTTCATATTTGTATTTCCTTTACTCCATAGTGAGAACACTGCCTCCCAATAATACTTTCTCTATACTAGAATATACAAAGCTTCATAATACTAAACTAATACGAGTTCTGAAAACAAATGTAATTAGTAAGTTCAATATTTCTTTATTTTTTGTGTGTTTTGATTACAGCCCTGCTAGAGTGCAGCCAGAGTACTACTTTAAATGTTACACAAATTGAGGTTTTTTTCTCTATGTGCTTATGCTATTTATTTGATATAATTTATAATATATATTTTTTAATTTTAGAGTCTTATTTGTTAATCTTTTAAATTTAATTTTATTGTTTAAATTCTAAAAACATTTAGATGGTACAAAAATCAGAGCTATATAAAAAGATATACTCAGAAAAGTTTCCCTTCCATCCTTTCATCCTCCACCCTAATCCTATAAGTTATCATTTTTATTGGTTTCCGATTCAGCCTTTTTGTGTTTCTTTTTGACAAAAAGATCTTGAGACAGAAAGTAAGGATACACTAAAACACTAATGGAGTAATGTCAAACAGACACAGGAACCAGTTTGAGATAGTTCCCACTGAATATATTTGAGATAATTTGGGCATCAAAAAGAGTAATAATGACAATAAATTGAATTTAAAAATAATGAACAACCTGAGGGTTTTGAAGGGGAGGGTGGTGGGAGGCTGGGGGAGCCAGGTGGTGGGTATTATGGAGGGCACACATTGCATGGAGCACTGGGTGTGGTGTAAAACTATGAATTCTGTTACGCTGAAAAGAAATGAAATAAAAAAAAATGAATCCATAACAAAATCATGAGGTTAGGGAGAAAAGACACAGACAGGAAATTTCTTTGGTGAAGGATGGCAGCTAATAAATGTAGAAGGAATAATAGGATTAGAAGGTCACCTTTATGTAACCCCTTGTGTAATGTTAATTTGTGAAAAGATCATTACTGGAAGATAAAACTATTCAGCGAAATGTTGTTAGTAAACAGGATATTTATTTGGCCCCAAAATATTACCCCATCATGCACTTAATAATTACAAGGTGGAAAATGTCTACTTAACAATGGAGAGAATTAGCAGTCACTACTTTAACCAAGTGTTTGTGTTTAGATTCTCCAGTTGTAAAATAGCCTGACATTTCTGTACCCCTGATATTATGTAATGGGAAGTACACAGTATCAACTATAAGGAGTTTTTGCTGGAAATTTTTCACTTGAACGTAGTTACATATTAGAGGAATCCAGAATGTAAGGTGTTATGTAGAACAATTGGCCTGAACTCTTTAAAATATTAAATGTTAGGGAACTTGAGTGGCTCAGTCAAGTTAGCCTCTGCCTTTGGCTCAGATCATGATCTCAGGGTCCTGGGATTGAGCCCCATATTGGGCTCCCAGCTCAGCAGGGAGTCTTTTTCTCCCTCTCCCTCTGCTCTTCCCCCCTGCTGATGTGCAAGCTCTCTTTCTTTCTCTCTCAAATAAATAAATAAAGTTAAAAAATAAATTATTCAATGCCATGAGAAAGAGAGAGAGTGGAGGGGCTTTATTTGGACTGGAGGAGAATGAAGATACATTATAATCTAATCCCATGTGTGAAACTTGCACAGATCCTGGATTGAAAAATATAAACAAAAACAAAGACCTATAAAGTGCATATTTTGAAAATTGGGATAATTTTTGTAGGAACTCTATGCTGAGTAATGATTTTGAAATATATTGACTTTTGTAGGTAAGATAATACTGCTGTAGTTATGTAGGGGATGGTTTTTGTTGTTAGAAGATGCCTGGTGAAATAGCATTAAGTGGAAAAATATCATGATGTCTATAGCCTATTTTTGGAAGTTTTAACAAAAAAGTAATGTGTGTATAGAGTGAGGAGGAAAAATAACAAAATGTATTTCGAAATGTCATAGCTGCTGAATCTGATATGATAACTATTCATTATATAGTTCTTTTAATTATTTTGGGAGGTTGATCATTTCTATGTAAATAAATAAAACAATAAAACAATATCTCCACAATCCAAAATTCTCACCATCTTCACTTCCAGCATTTAAGCCAAGCTACTATCATTCAGAATGTAGATTATTGTAATAACCTCTTGACTAGTGCATCTATTTCTACTTAAAATTCTTTTTTTGTTGTTGTTTCTTTTTTCCCCTCCTGTATTTATTCTTTTTTAAATTTTATTTTATTTTATTCAGTGTTCCAAGATTCTCCACACACCAGTCAGAGTGGTGCAGTTAAAATGTTAGTCACATAATATCAGTTCTCTGCTCAAGGCCATCTAGGGGCTTTCTAGGGATAAAAGTCAGTCATTAAAATGCACCTTCCAGTACATTTTAAACTTATTATATTTTTTATGATTTTTCTTGGGAGAGGTAAAAATTGGGATGACTTCAGATACTACTTTGTCTTGCAGGTGCATATGTGTTTATATATTGATGATGCAGAGATGAGCTATGTAAATTCCCATCTTTTAAAATAACATTCATGCTAATTTCAGCACAATTTTAGGGAAGATAGTGAAGATGTGGGAGCAACCCCATAAATTCCCCAGAATGACAAGAGACAGCCACGTTAATTCTGACTTCCAAATGGCCAGTCAACTGGCTAGATCTAAGTAATCCCTGCTGGGGATTACAGATTATAGAAGAGGATTATAAAAGGGAGGATAAGCTAATTAACAACATGCTTATCTTTGCTTCAAGCACAGAGGTTTATTTCCACTCTCAAATATTTTTTTTTAATTTATTTTTATTTCTTTTCAGGGTAACAGTATTCATTGTTTTTGCACCACACCCAGTGCTCCATGCAATACGTGCCCTCCCTAAAACCCACTACTAGGCTCCCCTAACCTTCCACCCCCTACCCCTTCAAAACCCCTCAGGTTGTTTTTCAGAGTCCATAGTCTCTCATGGTTCACCTCCCCTTCCAATTTCCCTCAACTCCCTTCTCCTCTCCATCTCCCCATGTCCTCCGTGTTATTTGTTATGCTCCACAAATAAGTGAAACCATGTGATAATTAACTCTCTCTGCATGACTTATTTCACTCAGCATAATCTCTTCCAGTCCCATCCATGTTGCTACAAAAGTTGGGTATTCATCCTTTCTGATGGAGGCATAATACTCCATAGTGTATATGGACCACATCTTCCTTATCCATTCGTCTGTGGAAGGGCATCTTGGTTCTTTCCACAGTTTGGCAACCGTGGCCATTGCTGCTATAAACATTGGGGTACAGATGGCCCTTCTTTTCACTACATCTGTATCTTTGGGGTAAATACCCAGTAGTGCAATTGCAGGATCATAGGGAAGCTCTATTTTTAATTTCTTGAGGAATCTCCACACTGTTCTCCAAAGTGACTGCACCAACTCAAACTTTTAAGCAATCATAAGAGTGGGAGTAGGAATGGGATGAATTGTAGTAAACCATCATTCAAGGATGGAGGCTCTTAGAAGTGATTCCCTCTCCTCACCAAGTCCCAGTTTACTTTAGGTACTTTCTACCAAATTCCCTTTACTTAGCTTCAGAGCTATTACATAGATATCATATAAACTTTCCTCTTCATTAAAATCCATTTGTGCAAGCAGTGTAGGCCACACAGAATTTTCTAACTAATAGTTATTGTTCATCATTTTCTTTCCCATTAAGAAACATAAGTTTTAGAATCAAATATTTCTGATTAAAGATCTGTTACTCATTAGCTGTGTGGTCTTGCATAGTCTTTGTCTATAAAGAAGAATCAATATATTACTTTCTTTATAGGCTGGTGGTTAAAAGTTTGGGCTCTGAAGCCAGACTTGCCAAGTTTGCATTCCAGCCCTACCACTTCACCATTTACCAAGTATGTGGTTTTGCAACTTGCAAATTAAATACCTTCTTTGTACACCAGTTTTCCTCCACTTTTAAAAGGAATAATAAGACTCACTTATAGGGCTTTATGAGGAATAAATATTAGTAAACAATAAGTAATAAAAATGTAAGCATTTTTATTGAAAACTTATTATGTTTTAGATTCTGTGCTGAGTTCTTTACATGTATTAACGTATTTAATAGTATATGCAAAGGTCCTGATTGCTTTATTTCAGAAAATAAAAGAAGGCCTGTGAAGCTGCATGTGTAGTAAGGAAGAAAGTGCCACAAGGTTAGGTATTTGAAGTAGGAAAGAGCCGGATCATGCACTTTGTCGGCTATATAAAAGATTTTGGATTTTATTTTAAGCATTGTGTTAAATCTTTGAATGGTGTTATGCCAGAAGTATATATTTTTTTAAAGAAGGAGTATATCCAACCATGTGAAAGGCTACTAAAGAATCTTAATAAGGACTAAAAACTAATGAAAGTACGTCACATTTGTCTAATATGGAGTCAATACAGGATCTTGACGAGTGTTTTTTTATATGGGGCCCTGTATCATGAAACTTTAGTATATCTCTAATTTTAATGCCTATAGTACATAAGAAAATTTTGTTCATATTCATTTTGGTTTTAAACTCACCTGAAGGGCAATGTACTCAATGACTTCTGTAAATTTCTTATAGTTCTCAAATTCCAAGATGTTCATGCTTTTCGATGCTTGCAATTTTTTAAATGGAAGTGAAGTCTTAATTAGAGACAGCATTACTATTGCTGGTAATAAAGCAACTATCGTTTCCATTTACCACCCTACATGTATTATTTATTTGATGAAAGTTTGGTTAAATTTGTCCCTGAGCACTCTTTCTTTCTTTCTTTCTTTTTTTCTTTCTTTCTTTCTTTCTTTCTTTCTTTCTTTCTTTCTTTCTTTCTTTCTTTCTTTCTTTCTTTCCTTCTTTCTTTTTTTTTTTTTTTTTTTTTTTTTTTTCTTTTTTTTTTTCTTTTTTTCCTTCTTTTTTTTTTTTTTTTTTCTTTTTGGAGAACTGATGGACAGGGTCAAACCAGGAATATAAAATTCATCACTGCATAATACCCATTCAAATGGTAATAATAATTCTCAGGTATCTATTACTTCCCCCCTTTTTGGTAATTTATTCATGCCTTCTATTTTCTTTTCTTGCTACTCTTCACTCTTAGGCAATTTCATTGTCCATTAGCATATCTATCTGATAGTAAACAAGAAAAGCAAGGGAAATAAGTTGAAACAAATCAGATTGTGTGTTTTTTTGGATTATCTCAGTCTTACTTTATGCCTATGTATAACAAAAATAATCAACTTTATTATTGACCAAACTAAATCTCATATATTTGGTAGACTGCTCTTTCAGTACAAATAACAGAACATTTCATAAATATTTACTTTACTGCCAATCAATTCTGCAATATTTATTAAACTTTTAAAATTTTCTTTAGATGTAAAATGCCTACTACAGAACTAGAAGAAACAAAAGATGCATTTGATATGGTCACTGCCCTCGAGGAGTTTATGAGCCAGCTGGGAAATCTGACTTAGACACCAGATGATAAGAAAAGAGAATAAACTATTATTTAACATCAATTATAAAAGCAAAATGTGTACTAATAAATAAAATAAGATATGAAAGATTTAACATTCTATATCTGATTTCTAAACTTAAGTATTATAGTACTTTCATTCTAAAAATGAGTCCATTAGTAACAGAATAAAGTGATTAGAGGCCTTTGTCTTTGTCAAGCACGGAGTCAAATGAGATTTTGCTGAATGGGTCAGATTAAGTTTTTACCACAGCAAGTATCATTGGTTTGACAAACTTAGGCATGTTTAGGTTTTTGGCAGAATTAAATGCTCTGACCTATTTTTTTTCACCAAAAAAGAAATAATTTTTCCTTGGATTTTTTTCTTGGGCATAAAACTTACCATTTGACTTGAGACACTTGAGACATCACTATATTGATGAAATACAATTTGCAATAGTATTTCCCTAAATTATTTGGTTAATAAGACACATTGTTTGGACACAACCCTGAATAATTAATAAATTTAACAAATATTTATTATATGCCGATTATGTGAAACAGATTATTTGTATTATATGTTCTTCCCATTTCCCTTCTTTTTAATGAAAATAGACTAAACTTCTGAAATGAGATAAACACTACTCATTCTCTATGAAAAAAAACAAGAAAATGCTGAATATTTATAAAATATTATAGCAAAATTATGATTACATACCAAATAAAAATGATATATTGTTATAAGGTAAGAAATACCTGAACTTTAACACACAGAAAAAAATTATTTTTTTTAAATTGAGACTTTGGTAATTGTGTTGCCTACACTGTAAGTGTTTATATGATGATAATGAGGGCTGAGTGATGGATTCTCTCCAGCTGTTGTTTTATCACAAAGAAAGACATCTGAATACCTAAAACACAACACAACAAAACAAAACAAAAAATTTTCTGCTTTTTAACCTTCCTCAGAAAGTGGGAACAGCTTGGGTGAATTCCTTCCTCACCCAACTCCTCCTGGAAAAACAAGTCACATTTTATGGCAATGTCAATATCGTCATCTTCATTAAGAAATAAAAATAAAATACCAAACAAAAATTAGCAACACAATCACAGATCCATTGAGATTTACATTATATAATTTCCTTCAAAATTCTATTAAAATTATTGTTTGGTTTAGTTAAAATGATCTGCTTCACATCACTCAATTAAAAAAGAAACTTAAATGTGTCTTATATTACTGTTAAGTTTGTCTACACGAAATCTAAATAACCCAGAGCAAAATGAAAATTTCAATTAACCCCCTGTTTAGGGTATATGATGCCAAATTACCAGTTTGAATTTTCCCCATTGAATTGGCCAGATGTTTTAGCATTGTTCAGACATAGAAAGTATTCAACCGCTTACTATTAGATGATTGTATCAGAGGTTGAGAATTCACATGCCTAGCCACAATGAAACAGGCAGTAACACACCCTTTGCATAAAGTGAAGTACACTGTATATATTTTATGATGATGATATGTCAGTAGCCATATTTTATCTTGCACAGGAATTATGAGAACATACTGCAGTCACATAAAACAGAATCTTGTTTTACCTAAGCTCTAATGAATTAAGGTAATTTATTGTGCATAGTTTTTGCATGTGTTTAAAATGCCTAGAATATGTAGTCATTCGTACTTTTTTGAATTAGTGATGAGGAAATTTTTCTAGTGATAGAATTGTGAGCTCCAGGCTAAAATTCACACAGAAAATGTGATGATTAATTTATAATTTGAAGGAACATAAATGAACAAAAATGCCTTTAAAAAAAACCCAGCTGTCTACCTGACTGATCCAAGAAAATGAACAGTGAAAAGAACCAGCTGCCCTGTAGTAGACTTTGTGGTAAAACTGATCACCCTGAGCATAATGAATTTATTTTCTTTTGTGCTTATTATGAACTTGGCAAAGTTTCTTTGGCATAAATATTTAAATGTAACAATGAAGAGAAACAGCAATGGCCCAACATCCAAGAGAAAGCCAAGTTTCTGGGAACTTTGAGGTCTCCGAGAAAGCTTACTTACAAATTGCAGTTTTCTTTTTAGAATTAGAGTTAGAAACTGCTTTATCCTTAAGTTCTTACTGAGCCCAATTAAGGCACATAAATTTTACTATGGTGTATAAAGGAAAAGTAAAGGGGAATAAACAGGAGTGAAAAAGTGACAAGAGAGAAATGATGGTAGGGAAAAAGGAAGGAGATGTAAAGGGAAAGAAAGAGAGAGGAGAAAAGGAGAGGACCAGGCATCAGTCAGTGGGAAAATAGCATTGGCATTTTTGAAGTGTAATGCAATAAATATGCATGGCTTAAGCTAGCAAATAAATTCAGGTTTACTCTTCTCAAGGTATTCAAGGAGTCTTGGATATAGAGCAAGACTAAATGATTTCCTGTGATTACACATGCAAAAGTACTCAATGTGTCATTTCTTCTTGAGTTTTACACCATTTCTCAAAGTTTCCTTGGTTGTACACTTGCTAACAGCATAATGTACTAAAGGGAATTCCTTTAAGTCTTAAAACTCTTTTACTTAAAAAAAAAAGAATACTGCCTATAAAAAAAGCTTTTAGAGCAAAAGAAAATAGGGCTAAGTTAAATATGTTGTCTGTCCTAGAAAATTCTGGTATCAGAAATTCTAAATTACAGGAAATATTATTAGGACATCTATTTATAAGCAGACTGTATGGAAAAATGAGTGAAACATTTAAAAAGTCAACACCAGGGCATGATTTTATACAGCAAAATTCAGCTGGTGAGATCTATGATACTTAGGAGTGCCAAAAAATTACTTAAAAAAAAAATTCTGCTCTATCTTCCTCTCCACCCCCCCAAAAGAACCCCTTCAGCTGGCTTGAACAAGAGCTACAGCAGTATTATAATCATTACAGCAAGGGAAAATAGGCAACAACCAATAATAGATGGGGGTTGGTGTTGAGGTGCTAAAGATATATTAACTTCCTGACACTCAAAGTAAAGAAAGGAAAACTAATGGGCTAACTCTCATTTTCTAATAAAAACAAACAATACAAGTTTTCAGATAAAGATAAACTCTCTGTCTAAGCCTTCATCTTTGGGATAAATTATTGATATGATCCTTCATATAAGACATTATCAGGCAGCAAAATATTGTCTTGGATAATTTTACAACATAAAAGCAAGGACGGTCTTTATATGCTTTTCACCAACGACCATGGATAAGAGTAGTGGGAAAATATGAAACTTCATATTTACTGAGGCATTTCCATGAGGAACCATATTAGTATTATTTAAATATGTAGCACTCTGACAATCTGATTTGATAGAGCTAAAGCATAGATATTCTGACATCACTATATCAATGGTTTCCATCATCAAGATAATCTAGAGACCTTTCAACAGACGAATGGATGAAGAATATGTGGTCCATATATACAAAGAATATTACTCAGCCATCAGAAATGAAGAATACCCAACTTTTGTACCAACATGGATGGGACTGGAGGAGATTATGCTGAGTGAAATAATTCAAGCAGAGAGAGTCAATTATCATATGGTTTCACTTACTTGTGTAACATAAAGAATAGCATGGAGGACATTAGGAGAAGAAAAGTAAAAGTGAATTGGGGGAAATTGGAGGAGGAGATGAACCATGAGAAACTACAGACACTGTAAAACAAACTGAAGGTTATAGAGTGGAGGGAGAAGGCAGGGGGATGGGCCTGGTGGTGGGTATTAAGGAGGGCACATATTGCATGGAGCACTGGGTGTGGTACGTAAATAATGAATCTTGGAACACTGCAAAAATAAAATAAAATAATTAAAAAATTAAAAAGAATTAAAAAAAATGTACATGTCTGGTTCTAATTCTCTAATATGCCGTTTTAATATATTTGGGATGTGGATAGGGAATCTGTGTTTTTAAATAAATATCTTTCTCTTGTTGGCTCCTCTATTTGATATCGTTGTACTCTGGGTTTCCTCAGAATATAATTAGAGTGTTTGTGCCTGATGTAAACATGTTTATCTGATGCTATTTTATTATCATTTATTTATTTTTCCTCTAGCTCCCAAGAAGATATATTCAGACATTTACTTCCCCAGATGACCTCTAGGAATCCAAATTTTCAAAATTAAAAAAAAAATTAAAACAGCAGGTATAGTACTGGACTGAGTTCCTGAAAACTCTACATGGTGGCATGGCTTAATTTTTTGTTGTTGTTTGGACAAACAAGTATGCAACTTAAAGATAAATTTAAAAAAGTATATTTAAATACAACTAAGCATCTACTGGGTGCCAGGAATTGTATTACTTTATATATGTTATCTTATTTAATGAACAGAGCATTTCTAGGATAGTTATAACCCTCATTTTATGTTATGAAAAAACTCAAATTCATAGTGTTTAAGCCTTACCCAATGTTACACAGCTTATAAGTGGCAGAGCTGAGATTCAACTGTATTTAAAACCAAATGTTTCTGGGGCACCTGGGTGGCTCAGTCAGTTGAGTGACAAACTCTTGGTTTCAGCTCAGGTCACATCACAATCTCATGGATCAAGAGATTAAGCTGTGTGTTGGCCTCTCCTCTCAGCAGGGAGTCTCCTTGAAGATTTTCTCCCTCTGTCCCTCCCCACCAAAAGAGATAAATTTAATAAAAACAACAATGTTTGTATCACTCTCTTATGCCACTTCTTTTTTTTTTTTAGATTTTATTTATTTATTTGTCAGAGAGAGAGAAAGAGAGCATGAATGGATAGGAGGGGCAGAGGCAGAGGGAAAAGCAGACTGCCTGCTGAACAGGGAGCCTGATATGGGACTCTATCCCAGTACCCTGGGATCATGACCTGAGCCAAAAGTGGTCAGTTAACTGACTAAGCCACGCAGGCGTTGCTCTTATGTCGCTCTTATGTGGTAGGAAATATGGTGTGCTACATACTGTGGGTTCATGATAATAACTGATATCATGGTTTAACATCTGAGTAGAGAAGTATATAGTGCTCACACTTAACTAAATAAGAGCAAAAATAAATGATTTGTTTGAATGTTAAACTTATTTATGAGTCCATTGAGCTCCAAAACCTATTGTAACTAAAGTTTCTTCTTCATAATTGTCCCACTACAAAAAGCTTAGGAAGAATTATCCTTTGATCATTTTATGAGGGTAGAGATTGTCTTCTTGCCATTGAGAAATGAATCAAACAGATAATAATCAGGTGTTAAAAATGAAAACCCACAGCAAGTGAAAACTCTGATTGAAATATTTTGAATTTAAAAAAGAACCTTAAAATCCTATTAATAAACAATTAGCAAAGAGCCAGGATTTCAGTGGATCTTGTTAATTGTGCTTATCTCAGCTTGAAGCCATGTCAGAAAGCCTAAAGCAAATGTATTTTGTTAAAAGTACTACTGGCACAGCAGGCCCTGAATATTAAAAAGAAAGTTTGCCATTATGGAGCTGCAACCAAGAGAGAAGACTAACACCAGTCTAAATCATTAATATTATATCTTAAACTTGAAATGCTGCATTGCAAAGCTATTTATGTTCAACAGAATTCCCTAATACCATGCATTTGTCTTAATACTACTTGAATTCAGCATCTGTAACCCATTCAAAATCAAATGAATCATAACTTAGAGACCTGGCCTACTAGTTATATTCAGAGTGTGTGCTTGGGATTAATGCCAATATTAATTGATACAAAAACAATTTTCCCTTCATATGGATTGGTTGATGTCTACAATCATCAAAAATACAATAAAATGGAGTTCTATTATCTGAGAAGAATGAAAATTGTTGATAGTGTTTCTGGTTCAAGACAACAGGCAGCACACATTTTATAGCCCCTTTGGGGGAAAATCTCCCTGAATACTAGTAATGAAGTACTAAAGATAGTAAATCTGTAAATTCACTGGAAATGAGAAAGGCATCTGGACACCAGAGCTCTGACACATATTCTGTAAGATGGAAGAAAGGTGAGACCATATTGATGGATAATCTACAATGGCAAGAACCACAGATTAGGGCATGCACACAGTGCTTCAGGAGAGGTTAGAGATGCTTTTGCCAGAGACGTGGAATGGGAGTAAAATTATAAACCAATATGATTAATGGTTCTACCATAGTTGTCTCCAAGGTTGTGTGTGCCCATGTAAAGAGATATACAAGGTGTTTCTATGTGGTACACAGAAAAAAACACTAGTGTTCATTTTTCTTATTTTCTATCAAAAATAAATATGATTTTCAATATTTTATGAACAGATTGACAGTTATCTTTGTGATTAAGAAATATACATAATATATATTTTATACATTAAATATATTACTGGCAGGGGAAGGGTCAGGGAGGAGGGCAGAAAAATATATATTATTAACTTACTTATATAAATTAATAAAATTAAATGTAAATTCATATATATAATTACTGATAGAGGTCTTTTTTTGAAACTTTTTTTGAAACTGATAGAGACTACAGAATAAGCCTTGTGGCTCAGCAACAACACCCTATACTGCCCTTTACTTGCAGGCAAAGACCAAAGTGCTATTGCCTAAAGAAAGTATAATCTGCCAGAAAGGAGTTAGT
Source organism: Mellivora capensis (assembly GCA_004024625.1). NCBI lineage: Eukaryota > Metazoa > Chordata > Mammalia > Carnivora > Mustelidae > Mellivora > Mellivora capensis. The sequence goes on from PISX010021086.1 coordinate 31,862, forward strand.
GCTATTGTTATGGTAGTTGATATCTCACAGAAGAACCAGCCTCATTTTGATATACAGAAAAGTGACTGTGTGCCTGATTTCTGCCACAAACACTAAAATATAACCTAGTAGTTTGATATTAGATCTGACTTTCAAGAGGCCCATGAAAGAAAAAGACCTTAGTAATGAGAAGAATTCCCTGATAGTGCCTTATAATAATCTGCATAGTGCTTCATTTGTACATATGAATATAAAATCAAGCATCATCGAATATTTGAGAAAAACTGGAAGCGTAAAAAGGAGTACAACTAACCCTGGAAGAACCAGGGAAAATTTGAAAGAAAATAACTTTTAAACATTATTCTAATTAATATACTTGGGAAAATAAAAAAAAAGAACAAGTGGTTTTAGGAAAATAGTAGTCAGAAAACAAATGAAATTTAAATTTGAGTAAAGAGAAAGCTAATAGAATTCAAATTGAATGTAAAATAAATTGCAAAAATATTAGGTATCACACAGATTATAAAAGTTTTATTGGAAAACAGTAAGAATCATACAACAGAGCCATTGGTAAATATTCCAGGAGAATATCTAGTAGGATTAAATGAGTTAAAAATTGAAGAAAAAGAAAAATTGATGAATACAGTGACATGGTAAGTGTTTCACAAGAAGATAATTTATATATCAAAATATTAGGGGAATCCTTTCAGAAAGCAAATGAAGCTTTCAAATATTTTTGCAAAAATTACCTTCTTTATTTTCATAGTGTGAAATTTAAATGCAAAATAAGAAATATAGTAGAATATTATCTTATAATTTGATTGGGAAAATCGATCTCTAATTCCCCCCAAAAGTCAATCTTTCATTCATTGTTTTTTTCTAAGATATTAATCTCTAGTTTTGATTAAAACATAAATGTTATTAAACATAAGATAAAATAAATGTATATTTTATTTTTTTCCAGGTGAGTTCTAAATAAAACTTTTACTTTCCATTATTTTTGTAACTCTGAAATTTTGGTTCTTATTTTCAGTATTTTCAATTTAAGTACAATTTTTTAAAACATGGGTAATGAGGTCTTAGAATAGTATGATTTAGGAAGCTGGATGATCTTAGTCATAGGCAAATAAGGCATATATTTCTTCTGTCAACCACCAGAAAGGGAAAAAAAATAAACAAAACCCTGACTTGTTATCCCAGGAAAAACAAGCTCCATAAGTATGTAATGATCCAAATATGAAGCAATCTAAAATGTGGCATGATTTTGAGGATTATTGGAGTGTAAAGTAGAGGAATGCATTAGACTTTGATACTTGAAGCATCTTCCTTTAACAGGCTATATCTTTTTTTTTTTTTTGTAGATCTAGTCATGCTACTTGGCTCTACAGTGAAAATACACAATTATAATACTAAAAAGTATTAAACGCATATTTATATAACCTTAACAACATAAAAAGATGGATATTTTAATTATATTTTTAAATTTTTTAAAATTATATTTAAAGTACAGAATTTATGTTATAAAACTTGTCAATGTAAAAAAAGGTTATATTAACTCAAGTTGAGGTGTAAAGGGAAGGAAGATTGTATTTTCTCTCTGATTTAGTAGGGGATCAATGGCTATAATTTAAAATCAATAAATGAAGAAATAAGGCTTTATGAAGATAATCAATAGAAGAATTATAAAAATAAATGTATCTAGCATATATTAAAAAGATTGGAGATAAAAGCCCTCTGAGCTCAATTCTTCACATTTAAATAAATTGGAAGTATAAGCATATTACTTAGAGTTATTGTGGTAATCACCAGAATAACAAATGAAATGACTACTAAGTAGTAAGGCTCGTAATATGAGAATAGGGTGGATTAAAAAAAACACAACTTTTTTATTTATAGCCTTCCATACATTAAAATTTTGTTTCCGTGTACATGTGTTATATCTTTTTCTTCCTCACCCTCTAATTCCATCTTCCTGAAGTAAATAGTGGTAATAAATTGATGTGTACTTATTCATATCTTCTAACTGCTTATTCTTTCTTTTCTCTGTCTCTCTGTTTCTGTATCTGCCTCTCTCACATACATGTACAAGCACAGAAGTTATTTTTTGTTTTATTTTAATCCAACTGTTTATTTATTAAACAGCTTTTTAAAAAGATTTTATTTATTCACTTGACAGAGAGAGAGACAGCCAGAGCAGGAACACAAGCAAAGAGAGTGGGAGAGGGAGAAGCAGGCTTCCTGCCACTGAGCAGAGATATCAGAATTGACTTTCTTTACTCAGAATTTATTTTGTTGTTGTTTGTTCAATGACTATCCTGGACTACATCTGTAAAGTCTCTATTCTGTGTCATTCATGGCCACTGAAGTCTCTGGTTAGGGCAGCTATCAGTGAATGATTGGAGAGATTTCCTTAAATAACTTTAATCAAAACATTTTTTTTAATTTTTATTTTTTATAAACAAATTTTTATCCCCAGGGGTACATGTCTGTGAATCGCCAGGTTTACACACTTCACAGCACTAACCATAGCACATACCCTCCCCAACCCAATGTCCATTACCCCACCCCCCTTTCCCGACCCCCTCCCCCCCGCAACCCTCAGTTTGTTTTGTGAGATTAAGAGTCACTTA
>PISX010021087.1:0-34295 GCA_004024625.1 Mellivora capensis
CTATGGAGTATTATGCCTCCATCAGAAAGGATGAATACCCGACTTTTGTAGCAACATGGACGGGACTGGAAGAGATTATGCTGAGTGAAATAAGTCAAGCAGAGAGAGTCAATTATCATATGGTTTCACTTATTTGTGGAGCATAACAAATAACACGGAGGACGTGGGGAGATGGAGAGGAGAAGGGAGTTGAGGGAAACTGGGAGGGGAGATGAACCATGAGAGACTATGGACTCTGAAAAACAACCTGAGGGTTTTGAAGGGGCGGGGGGTGGGAGGTTGGGGGAGCCTGGTGGTGGGTATTGTGGAGGGCACGCATTGCATGGAGCACTGGGTGTGGTGTAAAACTATGAACTCTGTTACGCTGAAAAGAAATTTTAAAAAAAATCTTAAAAAAAAAAAAGATTTTATTCATTTATTTGACAGAGAGAGACACAGCAAGAGAGGGAACACGAGCAGGGGGAGTGGGAGAGGGCGAAGAAGACTTCCTGCCGAGCAAGGGGCCAAACGCAGGACTCAATCCCAGGACCCAGGGATCATGACTTGAGCCGAAGGCAGCCACCCAATGACTGAGCTACCCAGGCACCCAAGGCAAGGATACTTATTAAAGATGTATTTAGATACTTGAAGTTACTACATCAGCAACATAATAAAAAAATAAACTTTTAGTTAGAAAACATTCTTTATCAAAATTCTTCTATAGGCAATGATGATTAAACTAAAAGTATTTTAAAATACTCATTTAACAATGGGAGGACTTCTAGGAAGATAACAGAGTAGGAGGATCCTAAGCTCACTTGGTCCAATGAACATACCTAGATAATAGCCACATCAGTGCAAACAAAGCAGAAAATGACCCAAAGACTGGCAGAACAGACCTTCCACAGTTACTCATAGAGATGAGGTCAGAGGAGCAAAGGTGGAAGGGAAGCAAACTCTTGGTGAGACCAAACACAAATGGGAGGGATATCACAAGCATGGAGAAGACCTCATACCAGGCACCCCAGGCACAGGGGACCTGCACTAGGAATACAAGTCCCCATAACATTTGGCTTTGAAAACCCATGGAGCTTAACTTTATGAGTTTTTTTTTTTTTACAACCAGTGGGGCTTAACTCTGGTACTTTAAAAATTGGCAGGCTCAACTCTGGGAGATGTGGAGAGGGACAAGAAACTGGGTCTCTGCCCTTAACATGACAGTACAGCAAACAATCCCACCTAGATACAGCACAGAAACAGCAGTTTGAAAAGCACATGGGATATATGAGAAGGAGATTTATTTACTAATTTCAGAATGCATGCTAGAAGGGAAAAGATCATCCGGAGAATTCTCCAAGAACAAAAGAGCTGGCAAGTGCCATTTCTCCCCATGTACCCACCCCTACCCCAAGCCTAGATAGCCAGATACGTGTGGGAAGCAGCTTTAATACCCTCTACCTATCTTGTTGACACTGTGTACCCCACCCCCACACTCTCCTGGGGATTCACTCCATCCAACCTGCCCCACTCTTCAGGAGTCCCGTCAAAGTGGCTCCTATTGTATCTCACCCTGCAAGCAGCCCCAATAGGAACTGACACCACTCCAAAGTCACTTCTGCCCTGATGATATGGTGAAAACAACTACACACACCAATTCCACTGCATCCCCAGCAGCCAGGCCTTATAACTGGCAATGCAGAGAGAGTGTCCTGCTGATCAGTGCATTTGCAGCCCCAGCAGACAGTATGCGGACAGGTATCTTGGTCTCACTGCCAGCCCTACCCACCAACAAACACCTCCTGGGAGGCAGCAAAGGGAGAGAGCCCTGCAGTTTGGGGTCACTTTGTAGCCCTGACAAATAGGCTGAGGGCAGACCTCTAGTCTGACGGCCCCATTACCCAACTACAAGCCCACAGGGGCCCCTGGCTGGCCCCTTAACAGCACAGTGACTAAATCTTGCCCACAACAGGTAAAGTGAGCCATTTCAGCTGGCTGGACTAAAGGCAAAGAAGGCCTAGCCACAATAGTAGGGTACATGAAAACCACACATGAGATACCCCTTGAAGTGCCTGGTTCTGGTGAACAGAGGACCTTGTGCTACAAGGGCACCCCAGGACCTCTTTCTCATAAAACCACTACTTTCAAGATCTAGGAGACATAACTGCTTTTTTAAATATACAGAAACAAACACAGATAAAATGAGGAGACAGAGAAATATGTCACAAATTAAAAGAATAGGACAAAACCACAACAGAGTTAAATGAAACAGACAAGAATATGCCTGATTTTAAAAAAAAAATCAAAGTAATGGTCATAAAGATACTTACTGGACTTGAGAAAAGAATGGAGGATCTCAGTGAGACCTTCAACAAAAAGATAGAAAATATAAAAAAGAACCAATCAGAGATGAAGAACTCAATAAATGAAATTAAAAATACACTAGAGGAATCAATAGTAGATTTGAGGAGGCAAAAGAATGGATTAGCAAGCTGGAAGACAGAGCACTGGAAAGCAACCACACTGAATAGCAAAAAGAAAAAATTAATTAAAAACAATGAGAATAGATTAAGGGAACTCAGTATCATCATCAAACATAATAATTTCTGCATTATAGCCATCCCAGAAGGAAAAGAAAAGGGGACAAAAAATTTATTTGAGGAATAATAGCTGAAAACTTCCCTAATCTGTGGAAGGAAACGGGTATCTGATTCCAGGACGCACAGAGAGCTCCCAACAAAATCAACCCAAGAAGGCCCATACCAAGACATATAATAATTAAAATGGCCAAAAGTAGTGATAAAGAGGGAAATTTAAAAGCAGTAAGAGAAAAGAAAACAGTTATATACAAGGGAAACCCCATAAATCTATGAACTGATTTTATCAGCAGAAACTTTGCAGGCCAGAAGAAAGTGGCATGATATATTCAAAGTGCAGAAAGGAAAGACCCTGCAATCAAACATACTCTACTCAGCAAGGGTATCATTCAGGGAAGAAGGAGAGATAAAGAATTTCCCAGAAAACAGAAGTTAAAAGAGTTCATCACAACTAAACCAGCCTTACAAGAAACACTAAAGGGAATCCTTTCAATGGAAAGAAAAGTCCATACTCAGAAATAAGAAAACTGTGAAAGGAAAAAATTTCACAATTAAATACAAACATAATAAAAGTATTACATTGATCACTTATAAAACCAGTATGGAGGTTAAAACACAAAGGCAATAAAATCAGTTAAATCTATAAAAATCAGTCAAGAGATTCACAAAATAAGAGGATGTAAAGTATGATATCATATACATGAAACATGGAAGGGGAAGAAAAATTTAAGGCTTTTAGAATGGGTTCAAACTTACATGACCATCAACTTAATATAGACTGCTATATCATAAGATGCTATTTATAAGCTTAAGGGTAACCACAAATAGACCTGTAATAGATATGCAAAAAGTAAGGAGGAAGCAATGCAAGCCTATCAGTAAAGACAGACATAAAACCATAAGGGAAGAGAGCAAGAGAAGGAGCAGGGTGGAAATATAAAAGCAACCATAAAACAAGTAACAAAATGGCAATAAGTGCATACCAATCAATAATTACTTTGAATGTAAATGGACTAAATGCTCCAATCAAAAGACATTGGGTGACTGATGGATTAAAAAAAAAAAAGGCAAGACCCATCTATTGGCTACCTACAAGAAACTCACTTTAGACCTAAAGATACATGCAAATTTAAAGTGAAGGAAAAGAAAAAGCATTTACCATACAAATGTAAGCAAAAAGAAGGCTAAGGTGGCAACATTTTTATTGGACAAAATAGATTTTAAAATAAAGACTATAATAAGAGACAAAGAAGGACACTACATACTGATAAAGGCAACAATCCAACAAGAGGATATAACAGTGGTAAATATTTGTAGGCCCGATATAGGAACAACTAAATACATTAAGCAATAATTAACAGACATAAAGGAAGAAACTGACAGTAACACAAAAAAAGTAATGAACTTTAATACCCCACTAACATCAATGGATAGATTTTCCATGGAGGCTAAATAACATGCTACTAAACAATGAATGGGCCAACCAAGAAATCAGAGAGGAAATAAAAAATACATGGAGAGAAATGAAAATGAAAACACAATGGTCCAAAATCTTTGGGACACACCATAAGCTGTTCAGAGAGGAATGATTACAGCAATACAGGCCTACTATAAGAAGCAAGAAAAATCTCAAATAAGCAACCTAACCTTATACTCATAGGAGCTAGAAAAAGGAAAACAGAGCCCAAAGCCAGTAGAAGGAAGAAAATAATCAAAATTAGAGCAAAAACAAATGAATTGTAGACAAAAAAAACAAAACAAAACAAAACAAAACAAAACAAAACAAAAACCCACCAATAAAACAGATTAATGAAACCAGAAGCTGGTTCTTGGGAAAAAAAAAAAAAACCACCCAACAAAATTCTTTATCTTTGGCCAGACTCATCAAGAAAAAGAGAGAGGTCTCAAATAAATAAAATCAGAAATGAAGGAGGAGAAATAATAACACACACCACAGAAATAGCAAGGATTATCAGAGAATTTATGAAAAATTATATGCCAACAAATAGGACAACCTACAAGATACGGATAAATTCCTAGAAACATATAACCTTCCAAAACGGAATCAGGAAGAAACAAAATTAGAAGGGACTCATTACCAGCAGTGAAAGGGAATCAGTTAAAAAAAAAAAAAAATCTCCAAACAAGCAACACCTATTCAAGCTGTCCAAGACCGGACAGCTTCATAGGTGAATTCTACCAAAAATTTAAAATAGAGTTAATACCTATTTTTCTTAAAATATCCCAAATAATAGAAGAGGAAGGAAAGCATCCAAATTCATTCTGAGGCCAACATTACCCTGATACTAAAACCAGAAAAAGATACTATAAAAAAGGAAAACCACAGGCCTATATCTCTGATGAACACAGATACAGAAATCCTCAACAAAACCTTAGTAAAACAAACCTAACAAAATATTAAAAGATCATTCACCATGACCAAGTGGAATTTATTCCAGGAATGCATGAGTATTCAATATTCGCACATCAGTCAACACGGTACATCACATCGACAAGAGAAAAGAGACAGACCATATAGTCACTTCACTAGATGCAGAAAAAGCATTTGACAAACCACAATACCCATTCATGATAAAACCTCTCAACATAGTAGGCTTAGAAGGAACGAACCCCAACATAATAAAAGTATTATATGAAAAACACATAGCTAAGATAGTGGTGAAAAAACAAGGACTTTTCCTCTAAGAACAGGAACAAAATGAAGACATCCACTCTCAACACTTCTGTTCAGCATAGTATTGGAAGTTCTAGCCTCACCAATCAGACAAGAAAAGGCAGCAAAAGTAACTCTATATATAGAGAGATTGGTAAGGAAGAAGTAAAACTCACTATTTGCAGATGACATACTTTATATAGAAAACCTGAAATAATCCTCCAAAAAACTACTAGAATACGTGAATTCAATAGTCTCAGGATACAAAAGTAGTATGTGGAAATCTGTTGCATTTCTATATGCTAATAATGAAATAGCAAAAAGAGAAATTAAGAAAACAAGACCATTTACAATTGCTCCAAAAAGAATAAAACACTGGGGCAGCTGGATAGCTCAGTCGGTTAAGCTTCTGACTCTTGATTTCAGCTCAGGTCATGATCTCAGGGTGGCATGGAGCCTGCCTAAGATTCTTTCTCTCCCTCTGCTCCTCCCCCCACCCTCAAAAAATAAAAAAATGAAATTAAATACCTAAGAATAAACTTAACCAAGGTGGTGTTCATGCATTGGAAGAACCAATACTGTCAAAATGTCCATACCACCCAAAGCAATATACAAGATTTCATTTAATTGCTATCAAAATACCAACAGCATTTTTCACAGAACTAGAAAAAATGACACTAACATTTGTATGAAATCACAAAGACCCCAAATAGCCAAAGCAATCTTCAGAAAGAAAAACAAAGCTGGAGACATCACAATTCTAGGTTTTAAGATATACTACAAAGCTATAGCAATCAAAACAGTATGGTACAGGCACAAAAACAGACACATACATCAATGGAACAGAAAAGAGAGTCCAGAAATAAACCCATGCTTTTATGGTCAATTAATCCATAACAAAGGAGGAAATAATATACAATGGGAAAAGATAGTCTCTTCAATAAATGGTATTGGGAAAACTGGAGGCTACATGTAAAAGAATGAAACTGTACCACTTTTTTATATCATACACAGAAATAACCTCAAAATGGTTTAAAGACCTAAATGTGAGACCTGAAACCATAAAATTCCTATTTTAAAAAGGCAGTAATTTCTTTGATATTTAAAGTTAAAGTATTGGGACTATGCACAGCAAAGGCAACCATCAACAAAATGAAAAGAAAAAACAGTGAATGGGAAGAGATATTGTAAATGGTTTATCCAATTAGGGGTACAGATGCAAAATAGATAAAGAACTTATATAACTCAATACCCGAAAACCAAATAATCCAATTTAACAATGGACAGAAGTCCTGATTAGACATTTTTCCAAAGAAGACATTCAGATGGCCAACAGACACATGAAAAGATGCTCAACATCACTAATCATCAGGTAAATGCAAATCAAAACCACAATGGGACATCACCTCACACCTCTCAGAACGGCTAAAATCAGAAACAGAAGAAATAACAAGTGCTGGCAAAGATGAAAAGAAAAGGGAAACCTCAGAACCGTTGGTGGGAATGCAACCTGGTACAGCCACTGAGGAAAACAGTATGGAAGTTCCTCAAAAAATTTAAAAGAGAATTACCATATGATCCAGTAATTCCACAAAAGGGTATTTATCCAATAAAAATGAAAACACAATTTGAAAAGACATATACACTTTTACATTTATTTCAGCATTATCTAAAATAGCCAAGATATGCAAGCAACCCACCTGTCCATAGATAGATGAATGTATAATAAAGATAATATATATTATATTACATATATTATTATAGTATAGTATTTTATATATACACATACTATGAGTTACTGCTCCACCATTAAAAAGAATGAAATTTTGCCATTTGCAACAACACGGATGGACCTAGAAAGTTATTACACTAACTCAGTCAGAGAAAGACAATACCATATGGTTTTACTCTTACATGGAATTTAAGAAACAAAACAAATGAACAAAGATAAAAGAGACAAACAATAAAAAAACATTCTTAAATAAAGAGAGCCAACTGGTGGTTGCCAGAGGGTAGGTTGGTGGGGGATGAGTGAAACAGATAAAGGGGATAAAGAGTACACATATTTTGATGAGCACTGAAAAATGTATAGAATTGTGGAATCACTATACTGTATACCTGAAATTGACAGAACACTGTATGCTAATTATACCTGAATTTTAAAAAATTAATTTAATTTAATTTAAAAATATAAATAAGTAAAAATTAAGATGTATTCATGGAAACCATGTAAGGACTTGCAAGTTAATTTGAGCCTTTGGACATATTCTTGGCAATAGGTATTTAGTTGGTTATATCTGCAATATTGAAAATATACCCATATATAATGCTTTAATTTGATATAAATCAAAAATTTGGGGGGACCAGTTATCTGTAAGGCACTCTGTAGAAGATATAAACACAAATAAGTGTAGTCCTTGTAATCAGAAGCCTCAGACTTACCTGCTGAGGGTCGTGAAATACACAAAACACAAATAAGAACACAAAGAAGAACAATAAACTTCCTAAGAATAAATATGTGAAGATGTAACAGAAAGCTAAAAACTAAAGTGCTTCTGTTCCAAATGTAGGATATAATTACCTTATATCTTATTTTGTGTGTGTTTGTTGTTAATTGTATAAATTCCTACTACACACAAGCCACTGTGGAAGCACTAACACACATAAAACCAAATTAGGTTTATTTAGTTTAATTTTCTGAGACCTAATGATTTTAAAAGTATATAATAAGAGGCTTAAATTTTTATAAAAAGAAGAACACAATGGAATTCATTTAAAGAAAAAAAATTATCTTTTTTTTTAAAGATTTTTATTTATTTATTTGACAGAGATCACAAGTAGGCAGAGAGGCAGGCAGAGAGAGAGGAAGGGAAGCAGGCTCCCCGCTGAGCAGAGAGCCCCATGCGGGGCTTAATCCCAGGACACTGGGATCATGACCTGAGCTGAAGGCAGAGGCTTTAACCCACTGAGCCACCCAGGTGCCCCCAAAACATACTATCTTTTAGCTCAAATTATTTTTTGCATATTTGTATCTATCCTTGTCCATGCGCACATATAATAAAAGATTCAAATAACAAAAGAGTGTGTCAAGGGGGTATGTGACCATTTTCCAAATAAGCCCTACGCATAGTAATTGGTCCGAATGTTCAGAGAAAAAAGATTATTTTGGTCTGATATGATCTAAGATTTTCACAGAAAACTTGAAAAGAGGTTAACCTTTAACAAAGGAAGACAAGCAACCGCCCAAGAGAATGGAGTAGTATTAGCAAAGCCAGAAGGTAGAAAAATGAGGCATGTAGGGAAGTTGTGGAAAGTAAAACTATTATGGCAAAATTATATAATCATAGACTCGGGTTTGTTAAATGACTTTAAAATCCATCTAGTACAATCACTGTATGTTGAAGCCAATTCTGATGGATTTGGCCACTATATTAGAGGCAACAAAAAGTATTCAAAGTTTCTGAGCCAGCAAATGCATGATAAAAGCAATGTTTTAGGAAAATTACCTCCCTGAAATGGGTAGTATTGACTCTGAATCAGGGAAGACAGGAAACAGTCAGCCTAAACCCCTCCCTCTGACTGTGGAGTCCTGCCCAGCCTTCAAAGTCAATCGAGTCCCATTTCTGGATTATGCCTTCTTAGAAACCTCTAGTTATCTCTCTTTCCCATGAACTCCTAAAGCTCTTTATCTGTGCCTGTATTATATTACCAGGACTTTGTTATAGGCTGATCTCTAACTCTAACTCCCTTCCAACTCCGTCTGCCCATGGATGGCTGATGGTGTGTTGCATTAATCTGGGTATCTTTAGTCTCTTACCACTGGTATTATCTAGCACAATGTGAATAAGATTTTCTTAAGAAATATTTATGAAATTATATTTTGATACCAAGGTTATTTTTAACTAGATTATTAATGCTTATCTGCAATAGGAAGTTTAAGTAATTTGAAGAAGTCTGCAGTAGACAGGTGCTGCAGGAAGAGAATGGTCTATTGAGGGATCCAAAAGTGGTCAGTCTTGCTAGATGACAGGGCTGGGGTGGGACAGACAGAAATAGTGACAACAGAATAGCTGAAAAGGTAGGCAGAAGATGGGGTCTACAGGACCTTGGAAACCATACTAACGAGTTTAGACTTTATTCTGAAAGTAATAGGGAACCCAGGACAGAATGAAAATGAACATGACAAGAGGCAGGGAGACTATTATAGTAACCCAGGTAAGAAAAGACTAACTTTAGTAGTAGTAATGATGACAGGAAGAAATAGACAAGTTCAAAAAATAATCAGAATCAAATGGACTTGATAAAGATGGAGTGAAGCAAAGATGAGGAGAAGAAGGAAGACAGAATTATGCTTGGGTTTCTGGTTTGAGCAACTGGGAGAGGGTACAATGGAGAGGAGTAGATTCTAAGATGACACGATGAGTTTAATTTAGGAATATTTGGTTGCGGCTTCTGTATGATATACAAGTAGAGATGCCTAGTATGTGCTGGAATATGGTACACAGTCCGGGAAAAAGTTCTGGAATGGGGGGGTCTAGATTTAGGGTCATCAGATAAAGGTGGTAACTGCAACCACTGCAGCGGGAGGTATTGGTCAGGGATAGTGCAGTAAGTGAGAAAAGAAGAGGATCTATGGGAGAATCATGATTAAAAAAAACAGATGTTAAGTCAAGATCAGAGGATAACGAGCTCCAAAAGACACTGAAAGGTGCGGCTAGACCAGAAAGAGGAGAACCAGGAGACGGTGGAGGGGTGCCGAAGCAAAGGAACAGATCTCAACAAGAAACAGATCTCAACAAGAAATGGTTATGGTGTAAAATGAAGACTCAGAATTGTCTGTTGGATTAACCATTCTGTCTCATTAGAATAGTGTGGAAGACGAAGACACAAGACTGCAGTGGACCGGGCGCCTGGTGGGGCTCAGTTGGTCAAGCGACTGCCTTCGCTCAGGTCATGATCCCAGAGTCCCGGGATCGAGTCCCGCACCAGGCTCCCTGCTCCACAGGGAGTCTGCTTCTCCCTCTGTCCCTCCTCCCACTCATTCTCTCAATCTCTCTCTCAAATAATAAATAAAATCTTTGAAAGAAAAAAGGCTGCAGTGGGCTTAAAAGTGAAAGACAAATGAGAAAGAAAAAAGGGAAGCCTAAGTCTAAGGTTGACTCTAAGTCAACCCATAAGGGGCTCAAGTGAACCAAGAAAATGGGAGTCCCTCAAAGACCCATATTCCATGGCAAATGTTAAGGTGTGCCTCTCCCTCCACCACCATGTTTAGTTCATAGAGGAGACAGGGAATTAAGTGAAACTTTAGTAGTAACCATGATAGAGAAAATAATAGCAAAATGGCAACATACACACTAAGGCAGTATAAGGAAAAGGCCCATCCTTCCTACTTTGGTGACAGAACATTTAAAGAGTTGACTGAACATCCCTAAGCCTTGGAATTGGCTTAGCGGCAGCTAACAAACTTATCTCCTTTTTCTCTTCTAGTAGCTACCACTGTAGGTTACCACCAAGCTATCGGTAAAGTATGGCTCACCACTGAAGGTCTCAGAGAAATCAGCTAGACTCACCATACTCTAGAACCATGCTGTCCAGTACAGTTGCTGGTAGCCAGATGTGGCTATTTCAATCAAAAATTTAATTAATTAAAATTTAATTTAACTTTCATTTCTTTTGTTTTGCTAGCCACATTTAATCTACTCAATAGGTGTGTGTGTCTAGAAGCTATTGTATTGGACTACGCAGATTATAAATAAAATACTCCCATCCCTTCATAAAGTTCTATTGGGCAGCACTGCTCTGGAGTTAAGAAGCTCTGTTGGAATGTTCTTTTATATTAACCCAAGAAGATTATGAACACCCGCTGAGAGTCCCAAGAGTGAAGCTCATCACATGCCAGCTTGGCTCCATCCAATCAGAATGAAGCCAAAAGGGGAAGAAAACTACATGATGTCAATTCCCCCTGCAAGATCTTTAGTGAAGTCACAGGCTAAATATTATGCAAGAAAACCGTCCAGAACTTAGGGGTCTATCAAAGAAGCATGACTCACCTCCTAAGATCCATTTTATGGATGAAGATAATGTTCAATATAACAGATTTGAGAATGAAAGAGAAAAGTAGAAGTCTGCTTATTTTTAAAATGGTGCTTAAAACATTAGAATTCATAACTTACTGGAAGAGATGATACTAATGATGCCCTATTGTTCAACCCTATATTTCTACCCGATAATAGTCCCAGTAAGCAACCAAGGATTTAATTCCTGAATTTGCATATAAGCCAAAAGGATAATCTTGTTATAATACCTAAAATTTGATTCCACAGGAGAGAACATTCTCATGTAAGAATAGGAACTAGAAACAGAAGGGGGCGGGTAGGGGTTGGGTGAGCCTGGTGGTAGATATTAAGGAGGGCCCGTATTTCATGGAGCACTGGGTGTGGTGCATAAACAATGAATCTTGGAACACTGAAAAAATAAAATTTAATAAATAAAAAATAAAAGATGAAAAAGATTCACACAATAAAAAATAATAGAATAGAATATGTATTAGAGGGGGAAAAAGAGAAGAATGCAAAGGGAAAAACCAACATTAGTCTAGAATTTGGTTCCAAGGTTCCCATATACCACCTTTCATAAAACGGCAACAAAGGCATTCCAGAGGATCAGGAAAGAGACACAATGAATATTACAACCAATAGAATTTTCATGGTAGTCATATAACAAGAACTGAAATCTGCATACTGTATCATTTCAACAGTGAGAAAACAGGTGTTGACCAACTCAGCAGATTGAAAAACGGACCTTGGTCTGCTGCTCATGGCACAGAGATATTATGCTAACGGTCTATATCTGGGGCCAATTTTTCTCTTAAACCACTGGACTACAAGTAGACAGAAAGCAAATTGTGCCCATGGAAACAAACAAAGAAGAGCACAAGAATGTGAAACTCACTTCCCAAGGCATTCAGCTAACTAACCTGCCTCTCTATTCAAATCCAGCAGGATTACATGGAAGAAGGGAAGTGAATAAAAGAATAATTGGGCTAGCTTTTGTTTTCTTGCATAACAAAAACCAGCATTGTGTAAAAAAATATAGAATGTAGGTTTTTTTTTTAAACAGAGAAGAATGATAAAATCCTTAAGTCATGAGGAAAGTTGACATTTTCTTCTGAAATACTAGACTTCTAGATTCAGAAACTATATTATAGTTGAAAGATCAAGCTTTCAGAAATCAGGAAATTCCAAAGCAAGCCTACAGCAGTGCTTTCTTGGACACGCTACACGTGGTACATATTTTATGGTCCATGTTTAACGAATAGCTGGAAGATGCAAAAAAATTTCCACACATTCATCATGGTGGAATACAGTCTACAGCAAGAAGGGGACAAGTTTGAGATGTCCTGAACCCTACTCTGAGAATTAATATTCTGTTAATCTAATTTTAGCAATTTGTTTTCTTTTTTTTTTTAATTTTTAGAACAAAAGTCATCCTGGTTGAAAAAAATAGATGTGTGTGTAAAATACTATGTCCATCACCATCCTATAAATATGAGAAGTGGTCCCCCTCTTTTGGCAACTCTAAAAATCTCATGAAATAAATGCTTATTTTTCTCAACTCCAGACCTTAATTTTCTATCTTTGGAACTTAAAAATACTTACATAATTGTCTTCAAATATGGCTTGACTTTTCTTCTTTGATGGAAACAGCATTCCTGCCAACTTTAAAATTTATAGCTACAACCATATTTTTTTAATTTTAAAAGCACAAAAAAATACCACAACCCCTTAAGTGATTTTGAAATGAACATTTCTTCATATTCATAATTGTCCCATGTCACACTGAAATGTACTCCAACTCAGCATACAAAGGGAAAGAACATTCACCTCTGAGTCTCATTTAGAGACAATGTCAGCAACTAAAAGAATATTCCAGTGGCAATCATAGTCCAGTCATCATAAATTTCAAAACAAAGTAAAATGGTGCACTAATAATCAAATGTGTGTGTGTGTGTGTGTGTGTGTGTGTGTGTGTCGCTTTATCACTTTTATGGTCTACACAACAGTTTGCAAAAACACTTTCCCATAATTTCATTAATGTGATCTTCCAACACTCCTGAAAGGTACACAAGACAGGGATCATTTATTATTCCATTTGTTAGAGCAGTAAACTGAGAAACAGAAAAGCTAACTGACTTGCCAAAACCCAAAGCTCACCAGTGACAAACCCTGGAAAAAAATACCCAGACTGCTGACTCCCAGGCCAGTCCTTTAAAAGAAAGTCTGGATGTGCAGCTTAAGAGCGATGAAAACTGTGCATAGGTGCTAGGTTTCTAAAGCAGTTTGAACAATGCTTCCTTTTTCTCCCCCAACATCATAAAGGTTCATAGTCTTATCTCACTGCTGGAAAAATGGGGCAGTCACCTGGATTATGGACAGACTGCATCAAAAAGCTGAGTTTGAAGTACTTACATTTGAAAATTATATGCCTTCGGAAACCTAGTCAATATAATACTGTAGTTGAACAGCTTCTGAGGTAAAATTAAAAAATATTGAAACTCTGGACTACTTGTCTTTAAAAAAATTAAGTGTATGGGGCACCTGGGTGGGGTAGCTGGTTGAACGTCCAACTCTTGGTCTTGGCTCAGGTTACGATCTGAGCCCCACATGAGGCCCCACATTCAGCAGGGAGCCTGCTTGAGATTCTCGCTCTCCCTCTCCCCCAGCCCTACCCACCCCCCCACACTTGTGCTCACTCACGCACTCTCTCTCTTTTCCTCAAAATGAATGCTAGCAAATAACCCCACCTTTCACACATAGAAATACTTACTTATTTATAAACTTTATAAAATTTATAAACTTATTTATAAAATTTATAAAATTACTTACTTATTTGTAAACAAATAAGTAAGTAATCTGGGGGAGGGGACGTTTCAAGAAGACCCCAGGGTGAAATTAAATTGCAGCACTGATTACAAAACCTGTTCAAAAACGAACCCTTCCCAAACTCCTTACAATTCTTCTCTGTTTCCTCCTTGAACCAGGTACCAAGGGGCAATGTTGCAACATCCTTTTCACTCTTAAGTTATGGTGCTAAGTTTACATCTACATCTGCTACATTTTTATAAGAACCTAACTGGCATTTGTAACCAATAAAAATCAACATTAAAGGCAGCATTCCTGTTATTTCAAATGATTCAAGGGTTTGTTATTCTTTTAAATTCCTCAAAGAAGCAAGTGAAGTAAATGGAGAATGTATCAGCTTAACTTTTTACATGTGTTTCTCTCTACTTTTCAGTTATTAGGCAAGCTCCTAAAGACAAAAATAATTTTTCTTTTTCTTATATATTTTCCCCCATAGCAACTAGTGTAGTGCTTGGCACCAGCATACAGAGTTCACTGATGGTGCTGGAAACTGGGCAGAAATTCTCAAGTCCCCACTTCCAAGCCTAGGGATAGAAAGGCATATCAGAGTCTAGGTTTCTTCCTACTGGTGAATTTGCAGAAGGAAATGAGCAGTGCAGATGGTGAGAGCCACAGGGGCTGAAAAAGAGAGGAGGGCACATCTATATGAAATGACTGTGGAAGAAAGACCTGTCTAGAAGTTGGAATGGGTGGTGCGGCTAAACGTGCAACTGACCAAAGGGACGTACTCATCACTGTGCTCTAACAACTTTACACATAGGTCACAGACAGAAAATAGTTGAAAAAAGCTAACTATCACACAATGGATGCAAAATATGTCTACACCCTTGGTTAAGCCATCCCGACAATAGTCACGCCTAGAATGAGACAATTTTCCATTGAATAATTGGGCCTTTGCTCCCTAACACATGCCTCGAAATTCCTCAGGCCACTGTGTAGTTTGACTGATGTGATCTACATATGTGTTGCTTCTAAGTCAGAGTATAATTAAATAAAATCATTATATATTTTGTTGTTATATTTTTTTTACTTGTCCTGTTCTTGAATATGCAGTTCAAGTAATGATACTTGACCCCTTTAGTTTATATTTTTATAAAATAGACCATGCTTTATATACTTGAAGTTGGAACCATGTACATGCCACAGATATATTTTAGAGTTATAATCAAAACCCCTTAAAAGCAAACAAAAACTGGTTCCACTAAAGGGCAGGGAAAAAAACGGTGAAATCAGGGTCTTGAAAATATAACATGATGAATGACCAGCCCTGAATAACTAAGCATATCCATATGACAGTATCTAGGAATATAGCAGTAGAATATTTGAATATAACAGAATACATGCATGATGGAATAGCAATATATAGACAAGATTGTGTTAACTATAAACATGCTGTAGAAAAGAGAATGTTCATCCAAAAAGATCCCATCTAAGTTTACAAAGGATAGTTTAAAAAAAGTAGACCTCTATATTCTTATTTAGGGATGTTAAAATAGCTTGTATCCTGTGAATTGCATTTGTTGCTTCAAATTTCTGTGAGAAAGTGTTCCCAAACATATTTTAAATGTGCATCTGTTCCTGCTTATCTATGAGAGTTCAAGTACAAACTGCAGATCATCATCCAAAAACAATGACTATCCAAGACCCATATGACTTCATATGCTGCACAATGAAAGAGCCAACTACTTTATCGAGAAAACATGGCCTCACGGCCGTGAGGTTCAGACCTCCTACACGGTCGACTCAGAGTTAATCCTGACACAGAATGTGCTCTCAAACGTAGTAGGGTTGTAGCAGAAATTCAGAATGTGCATTCTAACCAGACCAGCAGGGGGAATGCTTGTGGCAATCAAGCATTTCACGTACTTTGCAAACCCAATGAAATCTTCGTGGTTGGTGTTGATGTAGGAGACTTGGATGTCGATCAGTAGCAGAACCTGTAGGTCAAAGAGAAATACTTCAGTGAAAACCCCTCGTAAACATTCTCGATACAAAAGTCAGTAATTGCCTACAAATGACTTATCTTCATCTGATTTTCTAAAAAGATGCTGCAGTTAAAATGAAAAGCTGCATTAAATTTTTTCATTAGACTCTCATAATTTTTGACTCTAAGTTCAGAAATTTAAAATCTACATCAGAAGCCCGAGTCCCACATGAAGACAACAGAATTAGAGCTTGCAGGCATGTACAGTTTGCCTATTTCACACAGAACATAGAATTATTCTGATCTTCTAAAATGTAGGTATAATGTTCAAAAGGACACGTGTGTACCAGTGAGGGGCTGCTCCTGTAGACACTAATAGCCATGAAATAACAATATGATCTCTTGTTTTTCCTCTTCTCTTCTACATCTTTAAGCTCCTTTTAGGCAAGCAGAAGAAACATCTCATCAACCAACTCAAACAGGCAATATTCAAATATACAGAAAACATCCCTGAGATCACCAGGCTTCATTATCAAAGCAAAACTCCAGTCAGGTCTCTGCTGAAAGATCACCTCCTCAGAGGGACCCTCCCTGCTCCTTTTATCTAAACTAGCACTCTCTTCAGATCCTATCACCCTGCCTTACTTCCCTTTGTAGCACTAGCACACTGACATAGTAAGTTTCTACATATTCCGTATACAGACCCCATCTGCCATATCTGCTGATCAATCCCCAGAGCCCAGGACATCACGCACATTCAATCAAACTGTCAAGGAATGAATTGAATGCATGTTCCAGTAAACGTGAAATATGAAAATGTTTGAATCACAAATCAGAGATTTGGAAAGTCCCTCTGGAGAGAATATTCTTCAATAGGAGACGAGAGGGCTTAGAACCAGAGAGGATGCAGCAACCAACCAGAAAGCATAGGAAAGTTGTAGTCAAGAGATATCCAAAACTGAGTTCCCCTTCCTGTTTCCTTTTGTTCTCCCACTGTGTCCCCGGTTTTTCTAGAATGTTGAGACTTGTTAATAGGAAAAAATACTTAAGATTCCCTGCCCACAGGGGTGCCTGGTTGGCTCAGTTGGCTAAGCAGCTGCCTTTGCCTCATGTCATGATCCTGGGGTCCTGGGATGGAGCTCTGTGTTGCCATGGTGAGGCTCCCTGCTCAGCAGGAAGTCTGCTTCTCCCTCTCCCTCTCCCTCTGTCCCCCCAACCTCTACTCATGCTCACTCACTCTCTCTCTCTCAAATAAATCAATAAAATCTTAAAAAAAAGAAAAAGAATCCTTGCCCACATATCCCCAGAGCCCTGCACTTTGACTCTGTTGAATGAACATCTGATAAACACAGCAGGCATAGTCACATGGCCTCCCTCCACTGAAGATGATATTTGAGTGCATCAGTGCCCTCCTAATAATGGCTCACAGACATGGGCTCTATAATGCTTCCCAGAGAGTACTTCCCCAGGAAAGCCTTCTCAGATCCTCAACCTGTAACCCCCTCCCAAAACCAGACTAGATCAAGCTATTACTGTCATGTGGACTATTGATCCTATTATATTTTATATGTACACTGCACCTTATACTTTTTACTTACTATATATACCACAAATGTAACTGATTATTTGTATATATTTTATTTGATGTTTTGCTTCCCTGCAAGAGTGCAAGGAGCTCCATGGAAGCAGGAATTACCTTGTCTTGTTCACCACTGTATACCCGTAATCTAGCATGGTACACACAGCTGGTGCCCAGTAAGTATTTGTGGCTCTGAATTTATAATTTCTACCACCCCTGAAGAAGACTTTGCTTTAAAAGGAGCAATTTATTACCATATAAATTAGTACCTGACCACTTATTGTCTCTCACTACCCAGTGCTATGAACTCCAAGACTTTGCTTTCATGGCCAGTCTTAGCTGGTCATCTCTGAGTCTCAAGGGGACCTGACAGAGAGAAGAAAGGGATCACCCCAAATGCATCACCACTACCAATCACAAAGTCAAGGTATGGTCACTAACACCGTCCTTGCGTGAAAGTTTCCTATCCTCAGATACAGTTTCATTTCTTCTCTTAATGAATGAAACTACAGAGTTAGGAGAAGTTGTCATTATTAGATTATCTGTGGTATTGCCTCCATTCTCCCTACAATGAAGCCAGATTTTGTTAATTGTCACACTCCCAAATCTGTTTGGCCAAGGGTTTATATCAATAAACCATAATGTTTAGCACAGATAAATTGTCGCCACCATAAAGAGCCAAATATCTACATAACTCTCAACACTGCCTAAGGTTGTCATGAATATCTGGGCCGTTCATGCACATTAACTTGGACTGCAGTATAGGAAAAAAGTAGGGAAAAAAAAACTATGGCTGCTCTCATTCATATTCCTGGAAACTGGGAGTCTGTATTCATCCTAGGAAAAGAGCCAGATCGCATGTGGGGGATGAAAAGGAAAATTGTACATTTTTTCCCCACTTTTTCACTTTCTCAGAGTTTCTCACTGCCTTTTTAGCCACAGTTATTGAATACTGAGTTAAAGAAAAGCAAAGCTACCCCTGCTAGCAGTAATCGCCACAAAGTCAGCCACCTTCACAGGCAGTGACACACACTCGAAGACGAGCAGGCACACACAGATGTTTGAAAAAACTGTCTAAGAAAAAAATTCACAGATTTATGGTTTCCCTATATATATATATATTATTTTTTTTAATTGTGAAGACTTTCACCCCCATGCAAAGCCTCCAGAGCAGAGGCTGCTAATAGTGTTCTTAAAAATTTTTTTTAACTGAGAACTAACTACAAGAACACCTCAAAGCATTTCTGGTACAGAGGCTGGCGGAAATGGGTCACCCTCTGACCAGCTAGTCAGAAGCATCACATGACCCAAAGCATGTGGAGCACAGAGTTCAGAACTCATACGTGAGAGCCATACACACGGACATATTCCCATTACTAAGAACACGCATGGTCCAGCTATGCTGCACAGGTCCATATCACAGGTGTCAAGCACCAGCTTCTTCAAGTCCTTAACTGATTAACTATCAGACCAGCCCATCCAAGATGGCCCCTTTGGAGACAGACACCTGCCCCATCCCTTACTGCCCACTTGGAGAGTGAATTCATCACTACCTCAGAGTTGCAGAAGGAAGACAATTTCTCCTGAAATCAGAAAAGGCCATTCTTTCTCATAGACACTGTGTCACAGCTCTTCAGGAAAAACAACAAAAACCACTAAAATGAATGAAGAACTAAGAGCTGTACGTGGGTGACTTCACGTCTTCATCACAAAAGCTTCTGAGTTAACCGACATTATTACCCCATGTTAAGATGGGGAAGCTGAAGCATGAGACGTCGTGCACCTTGTTATTTACACAGAAAGTAATGAGATGGCTCGCATTCGAGCTCGGGCAGGCTGAACCAGAAGCCCCCAATCCTAACAACAATGCTGTCTGAGAGTATCATTTTAGGAAAACAAAAACTCTAAAACATGAAACATGAAGAGCTTAACAGCTGCTTATAATTAAGATAATACTTGTACTACTTTTACTCCAATACTGTTTTTACATAGGATTCCTAAGGGTTAAGTAGGATATATTATCTCTCAAATTTTATAAAGATACTAAATTAAAACGGTTATCTTATTGACTTTAAGTCAGGAGTATGGCTGATACTAGAACTTAAGTTTCCTTGTGCGGGGGATCTTTGGTGGCGGGATTTCATGTCTGGCCCTCGGCTTCATTTCATTGGCTCATGAGTTAACGTTAGTTTGTTTATTTCCACTAAGTCACAATGCCTATTTTTTCCTCTTTTGGCTATTGTAGCTATCCAAGGGTGCAGAAGCTGGAAAACAAGTGAAAACTATAAATACTGGTTAATTAACTTTCAAAGCACAATGGTAAAAAGTAGTAGCAATGAATCCCATAGCTCAAGCAGAGAGCGAGCTGTTACTGAATCAAATATCCCAACCTACTGGGCCTCCATCCTTCTGTCTCCTCACTTTCTCCTGCCACCTCCCCACCCCCTCCAACAAGCCCTCCGTACCCCTGCAGGCACCCTCTGTGGCAGGTTGCCTGCGTCTCTCCACTTTGTCTCGCTCTTCTATTTTGCCTGCCTCCTTTTTTCCCCTGGCTATCCCTCTCTGCCTTTCCAACTCACCTAAGAAGCACAAAAGTCTTGGAGTTCTAACTTAGAGAGACTTCTGAGATCATACAGACCAACATCCCAATGTTGTACATGAGAAAACAACAGTCCTGAGGATGATTTTCACAGGAACATGCTGTTATTTTGTGGAGAACACATGGCCTGGGTCCAGTGCCCTCTCCGTGCTGTCATAGCTCTGTCCTGGAATCCAAGCGCACCTGAAAACCTCCGTGCTTCCCATTATAATGTTTTCTAAATAACCAAGAACAAAATCTACCTAAATTTAAGAAGCTTTTATTATTTTCACATAGTTCTTAGCTTTTCTTTTTTAATGTATTATCTTCCCATAAAATAATCTTTTGAATTTATGGAGCTAAATAGGATTAGAAGATAATTTTAAGGTCACGCCTTACAAGCCATATGCTTTTACTAAACAGAAATGTTTAAAAGAGCTGTTCTTGGGCGCCTGGGTGGCTCAGTGGCTTAAGCCTCTGCCTTCGGCTCAGGTCATGGTCACAGGGTCCTGGGATCGAGCCCCACATTGGGCTCTCTGCTCAGCAGGGAGCCTGCTTCCCCTCTCTCTCTGCCTGCCTCTCTGCCTGCTTGTGGTTTCTCTCTCTCTGTCAAATAAATAAATAAAATCTTAAAAAAAATAAAAGAGCTTTTCTTAAACATTTTGTTTTCCAATCGTAGGTTCCATGGATAAGCACCTCAGAAAAGAAGTCACAAACACCAAACATTGTGCATAACATTTTTGGAATTTATGAATATCCTGATACCCATCTGTGGGCACATTAAAGGTTAAGAACCCCTGCTTAAAGAAAAAATGTGGTGTGTGTCTGGGTTCTTGATTTTCAAAGTGGGGTACGTACATGCTAGGGGTACACACAATGATCCATGGCGCACTGAGGGAAAAACAAATAACAGAACTCCTACTACTGCTTTCAAAATGCCACCCTTCTCAAGTTTTTACACTTGTTTATATTTTTAACATACACAAGATGTTAGCATAGCAACACATGGATAAAATTCATAAATAAGTACAAATAAACATATGCGGTTGTGTTCCCAGTGCCTTTTTTCCATTCAGAGACAGGCTAACTGTTGGAGACCATCAGACAGCCCTGGAGAGAGACCTTCCACTCCCCGCAAGGACCTTGCCCGCCAAGGAAATCTCCCCTCACCTGGTCCTTTGTCTTCCCTTCTCGTTCGCGAATGTGGTTGGCAACGATCCTTTCTGTTTCCTCACAGAGTCTGGGGAAGTTGGCCAGCTGTTAAGAGACACAGATCTGAGTGTTAATACTCAAAAAGTTACGCTTCAAAAAAAGAAGCAAAGATAAATTATTTTCTCTTACAGAAGGTACATATTGCAAATCTGGAAGCAAAAGTAAAATAACCGAAAGAAAAATGGCAGTGACAGGAGGGGTCCACAAACCATAATCCAAATAACTACATTATCTGATAGGAAACACTTTACAACCAGTAGAGAGATTCCCTGAAAAACAACAACAACCCAGAAACCCAAATACCATCCACTACTATGCTCTACAGAGTTTGCACTCGATAAAGTTCAAAGATAAGGAAGATGGAAATGAGGATGAAAAGGAGAATTACTCACATTTGTAGAGTACTTACCATGTTCTAGGCTGTGCTAAATACCTCATGAATTCTCTCTATCAAAACTCATAACAATCATAAAAGATCGATTCTATTATTAACCCCAGTTTACAAAGGAAAACAGTAAAGCCCAGAGAAGTTAAGTAACTTGCCCAAGAGTAAACATCTCAGAATGGGTGGGTCCAGGATTCCAACCCAAGTCCTCAGACTCCAGAGCCCCTTGTCTTGCCCACTACTCTTTGAGAAGGATTCATTCCATGAACCACAGAGATATTTTTAAAATTCTTTCCTAACAGATGTGTTTGTGTATATACAAATAACTCAATCATTTATCCCATCTAAATTATGCAGGTCATTATCAAAAATTTATTTTACAATAGGGAATGAATTAATCATAGTTGTTTTCAATGTAAGGAAGAAGAACAATGGGATCCTGTGAGAATGCTTAAGGACGCCTAACGAGAAGGACTCGGTCAGGTAAAGTGCAGAGACAGCTCTCCAAGCAGAGAACATGTGAAGACAATGTGGGACAGAGACAATGACTGGTGAAAGAAATAAAGGAAGATCAGAGCAGAGAGCGAGGAAGATGATCTGACTGCGAAGCTAGAAAGATAAATGGGTCAGCTCGGGGGTCCTTGCAGACCTGCTATGCATTCTGGCTGCTGAAGCAATTCAGATGGGAAATGATGGTGACTCGGTCTGGGATGGCAACAACAGAATGGAAAGAAGGGCACAAATTCATGACTTAGGACCAGTGAAAGGTTAATTCCAATTCTTATTTAAAGTACTTGCCAAAAATTTTTTAAAAAGCACTTGCAAATTAATAAGAATAACATTAATACAAAAAGAGGCAAAGAATAGGATTTTATTTAAAAAGGAATTTAATGATCAGTAAGCAGAAGAAAAATATTAAACTGCACGAATGATCAAAGTAATGCAAAGAAAGATAATAACTATCGCTGTCTAACTGTAATTATTTTTATAATATCCTTACTACACATGAAGGTATACCAAAACTAGCACAGTTTAAACCTGCTGAAGAAGTGACAGTTAGAATGATCTTTCTGGAAAGCAACTTGGCAATATGTATCAAAGTCTCAAAGCCATCCATTTATATGTCTGTTCACCTAATTACTTCCACATGAGTCTGAGATAAAATAATAAGGACTTTCATCGCAGAATTACTTGGAATAGCAGCAATAGGACAAATGAATGAACAAAACTCTTAAAACCACTTGAGTCTCTAACTCTAATGACATTAAATAAGCTAAGGTAGACCCACTTATGGGATATAATTAGTCACTCCAAATAATATTTAATACCTAATTTTTTTATTCTATCCAATTCCTAAATATTATCTAATAACATGTAGAGGGTTTATAATATAATACGATATATATTATAAAATAAGTAATGTATATATTTATGTTATATATATGTATAACATAAATGTAAGTAATAATATAAAATAAAATAATATAATATGAGACCAAGTGAACAAAATTGGCTCCTAATTGTATACCGTGATTACACACGAGCATACACACACCTACACATCGTCACGGGCTATCATATACCTTGACAGCCTTCAAGGTATATGATATACTACAAGGGTGTAGCCTCAGGCTAACAAATCTCGAGATTCTTGAGTAGCGCTGCAGCACCTATATTCCCCTAACTTGAAGCAATTAGAACTAGGCCTCCCTGAGCCGTGGCTGGCCGTGGCCAAACAAGGTCACTGCATGCACCAACTGTCCACACACACAGTCTTGGCTAGACAACAAACCGCAAATCTTCATGGAACCATCATAATCACACATCACAAACAAATATTAGACCTCCTGAAGCTACTACCTACTGCCTGTACACAGAAAAAGATGTACGTAAATGCTACAAAATATTAATAGGCATAACCTCTTTGACTGGTGGGATTATGAATAAGTTGCATTTTTTTCTATATACATCCCTGCATTCTCCAAATTTTTCTACAGGGACCCTGGAGTGCTTGTATAACGTCATAATAAAAGCATAGAAACCTGGTTGCCTTGGTTGTCTCAAAAATCCCAGACCAGTGTCTCTTCAGGAGATCACCAAACCATCACCCTGTTACTGGGACCCCAAGCTGAGTCCTGAGATGTATGCTCATTTGGGAGCTTATCTCATGAATGACTGCAGGACACAAATGGAGCTTCCACTTCAAGTTTTGGAAGAATTCTCCAAGAAAAGTTCTACCATCCCAGAGTCCTTTTCTATTTTGAGAATATTTTAAGTTATTTTTTGTGGGGCCTGTAAAAAGTTGTAAGTATAGAAGAGCTAGCCAATCCACACCAGTCATTCTTCCTGACCAGTGCAAACCTGGGCGGTGTATCTGACCCTAACCACTAGCCTGGCCTAGGCCACCAGGGCCCCTGTTTCCCCTCTGCACTCAGGGCCTCCCAAGCTAACAGTGCATCTTTGCTTTTTGACAACAGCCACACAAACATAGAATCGCACGCCTGCAGAAAAACGGCTGCACAGTGACAGTGGTCTTCTGAGGAGAACAGGCATGCCTTCTACAGCATTCAGCAAATGCATGAAAGCAGAAGGTTATTTTTAAAACACCAAAGAGTGGCACTACAAATTTTTATTCACCAAAAGAAAGTATTGGGTAGTTGAAGGACCCCAGGCTGGTAGGCCGCCATCATTAAGTCAGACAAAGGCCAAAATGGCAAGAATATCCCAAGAAGCTGAATCACCCAAGAACCCTCCCAT
This sequence comes from Mellivora capensis, assembly GCA_004024625.1. Lineage (NCBI taxonomy): Eukaryota > Metazoa > Chordata > Mammalia > Carnivora > Mustelidae > Mellivora > Mellivora capensis. The sequence continues at coordinate 24,604 of PISX010021087.1, forward strand.
CTACTGGCTGTGATGGGAAGTTTGATCGTGTGTGTGTGTGTGTGTGTGTGTGTGTGTGTGTGTGTGTGTCCTGGCCTTTTCAAGCTTAGTACCCATGGGATTAATTTCACCAGGAGAGGAGCCCACCAGAGCCATAACTTTGTACCCTGAATTGAGACAACTGGAAAGTAAATGAGTCTAAATTCTAAGTGGAACAAAAGAGAAAGAGAAGACACTGACAGAACCGCCCTCATGGAGGCAAAGGAAGAGAAATGTCGAAGGGGACATTAAGCAGAGCAAGGGCTAGGCACTGCTGAAGGCAGTAACGCAGCTGGCATGGCTTCTGTCTAGCTGGGTGATCTGGGAAGACTGTTGAATAAGAAGCAAAATGTTGGCTTGAATTTCTGGCTCTCAAATGTAGCACTGCAGTCCCAATTCTTCTCACAATATATATAAGAAGAAGGCAAATGTCCCTCTCACATTCTGAGTGATCTCCGATCAGGCTTCCCGCCACACTTCATGCGTGAATTCCTTCAGCGGGAGCTCTCACTCAGTTTGAGTAACCCTTTTCTTTGTTTTAAAACATACTTGACTCCGATTGCTCAGTTCAATTCCTTGCCTCTCTTCGTTGTTTCTTATTTAAGGCACAATCAGTTTCCTCAACCATTTTTAAACATTGTAATTTCCGATCTCTTTTGCTCTGAATACCATATTGAAAGGCTGCAGTTCTAAGAATATACTTACTTTGTCAAAATCATCAAATTGTAATCATGTATGCCAAAATAATATTGATCTAGAAGACACCATCTTTGGACATTTATCCCCCTATTAACTATTTAAATATCCTAGAAATTGATTTGTACAGAACAAGGAATTAAGATTTTGCTATTGGTTATACTCATTTTATATTCTTAAATTCATTTCGTGACCATCATTCATTTAACAAGGATTCACTGGGCAACTGCCATAAGCCAGCTCGATGCTCAGTTTTTGTCAAACTACCTGATATTAAAAACCAGTCTATGGGACACCTGGACGGTTCAGTCAGTTGAAGCAGCTGCCTTCAGCTCAGGTCATGATTCCAGGGTCCTGGGATGGAGCCCCGCATCGGGCTCTCTGCTCCGCAGGGAGCCTGCTTCCCTTCCTCTCTCTCGGCCTGCCTCTCTGCCTACTTGTGATCTCTCTTTCTCTGTGTCAAATAAATAAAACCTTTTTAAAAAAAGTCTTGAGTGGCAGATTGACTATACAGATAAACTGTCACACCAGAGAGAAATATTTTATAAAAATCAAGGGAAAACACACAAAAATAAATGGCTAAACCTGCTCTGAAAAGGCCTCAGAAGATTGGATGCTGAAATCATGACAGTGAAGCTTCCAGACAGAGCTGGACATTGACCAAAGGACAAATTACTTCTAAACAGCATATTGTTAAAATTATACTGACTACTCTTAAGTAATAAGGAATATTCAATGTAGAAAGAATGCAATACATATGACATTAGGAAGAAAAACTTTAAATATACAATTCTGAGAGAAAAGTTTAATTATGGTCTGAGAGAAAGTAGTATCAAATGTTTTTTAATACAAAAAAATGTTTTAATAAAAGCCAATACTTTAAGTGTTATTTAGGGTAGCATTTAATTATTTTGGTGGTACCTCAATATAAAAATTTACTTTTTAAGCAAGGCGCACATTTTTCCCTAGGGGAGAAAAATAACACTTGAATGGCCTTTCTAGCCAATAAAACAAAAATTATACACTTATAAAAGTTACTAACCATTGATTAATCAGATCACGAGAGCCATGCTATTAGGTTTCTCTTGGAACAAACATAAGGTTAGGCAAGATTTCCACACCTTCAAGAGTAACGACGGGTTCACTGCCTCAAGCAAAGACTCGGATTATTAGGTACCAGCTGGCCATAGTTCCATACCAAACATAAATGGAGAAAAATCAACCAAAGACCAGGAAAAAAAAATTTTTATGCACATGACTTGAGTTGATTGGTTTGGCTAACCTAAAGGTATGGGCTCTGTTTTGATCCAAAAGCCATAAACTTTGCAATGTTGGCCACTCACTACAAGCGGAGTAGCAATAATGATTTTACTGCTCATTAAAGCATACAATAATTTTGTTTCATCTCTGTGAATTAAAACCTACCCACAAATCCTAGTAATCCTTTATTCACGTACAGCATAATGCTAGATTCATTCAGGAAATGAGAAAATACTTATTTATTATTATGAAATAATCACATTTATTATGAAAAAAAGGAAAAACAGAAGATCCACATTTACAAAGGTGATCAAAGATGAGAAATAATTCTAAAGGTCAAAAAATAGAATAAAGAGGTAAATGGGAACATTTTTATCGAGAAAAACAAAAGACATACAGAGTATAATCCATGTGGCCATATGTGCCACACAGAAAAATGAAGTTTGGTAAGTAGATGAAGAGTGCTGCACGTGCGTGTGTTTAAAAGGAGGCATGAATAACTGTAGACAGAAAAGTCAGAGAAGGACTCAGATTTGTGAGCATTTGAAGAGGGACTTGAAAAGAAGCAACAGGGTGATCCACACAAATATCTTGAGGCAGGGCTTTTCCAACATTGACAATGAGAAGAACAAAGGGCCTGCCATCTTCTCTCCTTGACCTGTTGAAGAAACAAGGAGACCAGTGTCGCTGGAATGGACCAAGGGGCAAGTGGGAGGAGCCTAGAGATGAGAAGGGGTTAAGATCACCAGGATCTTGGAAACCACACTGAGGACTTTCGATTCACTTGATTAGTACATGTACTCGGAACAAGATATTTACTCACTTAACAGGCCACACATTTCAGCATTTCTTCAAAGAGCATTTTTTAATGAAAAATTCTCCTTGTATTTCTAACAGCCAACTAAGGCATCTTTTCTATTTCCTTGCAAAGCTTTTTAAATTTTTTTTCCTTTTTCTGAGCTGGGTAAAAAAAAATCAATTAATTGGTATGATGGCAATCCAAGAATGTGGTTTCCCAAGCGGCCATTAAATGGCACAGTTGCTAACCTGTGGTCAAAAAACAAGATGTTCCTCTCAGTGCTTCCTGAGAGAATCTCAGCACCCTGTGAGGGTGCCCTGGAGAGCTGGGGGCAAAGGGGAGCAGCTGACAGCCAATGCCCACCAGAACCAATGCCCACCAGAACACTTCTAAAACTGACATGCCCCTGGAGGGATGCCAAATAGCTCATAAAGCTCTCATGTTCTTGTCTTGTCCTCCAGTGCCCCAGAGACAACAGGGAGAAAATATCTGAGAAGACTGCATTCCCCCAAGTTAGAAGTCTAGCTTTGTGCTTTGTTACTTGAACCAACATAAATCCCATGTTTTTCACTGATGTTTGTTTATGTGGCTTAAGGGAAGAAAATTAAGTATTTTACACAGAAGACATTCAACACGAGAAATATTGTAAATGAAAATACTATCTTAAGAGTATACATGCATATAGATAGATAGATGGATGGTTACATTCTCAATACAGCTAGAGAAACTATGCCTTTCAGACTGCCTGGGGCAGTCTTACTTTCCTCCCACAATCCAGTGAACATATTAATAGCTCCCCCTTTCAATCTCAAAAGAGTCGTACATTGGATGATAAATTACATAATCACGTTATCTATGGCTCATGTGCAAAAAGGGTCAAATAATAAAGTCCCAGTATAATCAACTTTAATTAAGATTATTTTGCTTTTCAAGAGATTTTAATTAGACCAGTTTTAAACTAAAAGAACTTGGAGGTAAAGATAATAGGGCAAAAGTCAAGAACATCAAAATGAGAAATAAGGAAAATTAAAGAAAAGAAAACGTGCCCTAATTTTATTATTTTAAAAGGACTGACCAAAATATTCTTTTAAAACCAAGTACAGATTTCTTCAGCATCAGGGTCACTTTAGAATATCTAAACTGTTAATAAGTATTTATAGAATGCGACTGTTATAGGGTTAGTCATTATGTTAGAAGCCAAGAATAAGAAGATAAAAGACACAGTTTTTTTCAAAGGAGCTTATAATCAACAAGAGGAGACATTCACCTAAACAAATAAATTACAAATAAACCACAATGTTGGATCATAAATGCTGTGATAGAAATAAACAGAGGGTGCCAACTAAAGCACTGAAATGGGAGTAGCAGAGAAATCGGGAGAAGACTCACAGAGACCCTGCAGGTAGATTTCTTAGGAAAATGATGACAATTGAGCTGGATCATAAAATAATGAAAGGATGGCAGGTGAAGACAAGAGGAAGAGGAGACATTCATGTGTGAGTGACAAAGGCTTGAAAATCCCATGAGGATGGCGGAAATCACTTGGAACGGCTAAAGCAAGCATGAGCTGATGGCAGATGTAGGTCAAGAAGCATATTCAGGGATCACATCTGAAACTAAGAGCAACTGTGAATGATCTGTACCTTGCTCTCAAAATACAAGGAGCCACTGCATAATTTTGAGGGAACAGGCGAAACACAAGTCTGTGTTTTAGAAGGGCCACTTTGACAGCAGTGGGGAGGACACATTTGATGGTGGCTAGCCTGGAGGTAGAAAAACTAGTCAGGAGGCCACTGGAGTGACCTAGTTTAAAAAGAAAAAAAAAAAAAAAAAGCAACTGTTCAGGGCCGTAAGTTGGAAGAGAACAATGGCAGCAGAGTGGGGAGTGGACCATTTCTGTGAAGAGGCTTGAGCCGGAGCTGCGGGTTTGGGGGTCAACAACATTTTAAGCGGTGGCTGAGCTATGGCGGATGTGATCCAGCAGGGAAAAAGGACAGTAAAAAGAGAAGAAAACCAGGAGACAGCTCTGTGCGATTCTGGTGTTCAGAGGCAAGAAAGGTGGACAAACGCCTAGAGGAGACAGAGGAAGGATCGAGAAAGATCAGGAGGAAGATGGAAGAGAAGCCACGAGTGGGGGTGTCAGCTTCAGAAAGAAGCAGTGTGCAGCGTCGGGAATGAGCGTGCGCTGCGTCGAGCCATCGGGTGTCTGGTCGACCTTTCCCACAACTGCTCAATAGAGTAGTGGCGTGGAAGCCACATTTCAGAAGAGTTACGGGTTGACAGGAGGTAAGAAAATAAAGTCAGCGAGTGGAAACTGCTTTTTTCCCCAAGAAGGTTTCAAAAGGAGAAGAATAAGGTAGTTATTGTTGTTACTGCTTTTAAGTTAGTAGAGCTTTTTTTTTTTAACGCGACAGAGAAAGTGATGATTTAAGAAAAAGAAGAATCAAAAGAATAAGCTCCTTAAGAGGGTGAGAGTACAGTGAGGAGACCGGCCCCAGACGGGGAAACCACCTCGACAGAGATGGGGCAAGGAGGAGCAGGGCTGGGAATACCAGGAAGTTTGGGAAATTAATGTTGCCATTTATGGCCGCTGTTTTCTCTGTGAAATCATTACTTAAAAGAAGAGTGACATTGGTAAGCAGAGCGTGGTTACAGGGAGAGAGAACCGGGAAGGTAAGAGCTTGTGGCAGAGCATTAGCCCAGGGAAGAACTGTTCCCTCACTTCGTCCTCCACAGCACGCTTCCCGCCTCACCCATAAAGGAGGAACTTTCGTCAACACTTCTGCCCTCTTGGGGAAGTCCTGTGGAAGAAACTTCTACTATTTCCTCCAGCTCACAGAAAAAAGGGGCGGGGGGGGGGGGTCATGGTGCCTGGGAAGATGGTGAGAACCTGACACACATCAGTCCTCAGCTGTCGCTCGGGCAGGGCGGGCGCACTGAGTCACTGCTCACATGTGGGTCTCCGACTCCTACTGGTTTACCTTTTACATTCCCGCAGATGGAAGGAGAGCCAGAATGCTCTGTACTCCTTATGGGTGCTCATCTAACTCTCTCCACCACCACGGGCTTTAAGGTTTGCTGTAGGAAGAGGAAGTAACAGGAGGTTCTCCCTTCAACAGCAAGTCGCGGGCACGTTTTCCAATCTATATTTATCTGCAGCAAGGTGAGTACGAAGTTCCAGTCCTCCTCTAAGCTTTTCTCCCGATTTTCCAACTGACTGAAAACCTAAAGAAGTTAGGAGGGGTGGTCAGCATTCTGAAAACCTTAGATTTACAGTTTGAAATTTCTGAAGGATCTCCTGGTAGAACGTTTGTCAATGATGACAAGGACCACAAGAGGTCATGGAAATAAAAAAAGAAAAAGAAAATTCATCCCACTAGTGTGGAATGAATGGAGAGACACTGGAGTCAAAGATCTCAAAGAACAACAGCTGTTGGGTGTTGAGTGCGATCTCTAGATGGATCCCTACTGAAATCATCCATGTTGAAGGCAAACTTACCATGAAGAGGAAACATGTGAGCCAGGTTCTAAATATCCTGACAAAGGCAAGGGAGTGACTAGGATGTGATGGTGACAGCGAGTCCAGGGGAGAAGCGGAGCTGGTACCATTAGGGCCTTTACTGACGAATTTTATTGGACACTGCAGGCATCATGTTTGGAAGCCACAGAAGGAGGAGGCAGATGTCAAGCCTGACGCGGGCCCTTCGATTCTTCAGGTTTGAGCCAGTTAAGTACTGCTCAGTGAGGAGAGAGGCAGGGTAAGCAATAATCTCAGGGAGAAAGAGAGGTTTTATCTAAGACAAAATATACAGTGTTTTGAGAAGACAACTACCATTGATCCAGAAAGTATAATGGAAAGGGAGGTTCAAAGGGTGGAGAACAAAAGAATAAAGCCAAAAAGTGTCCAGAAACAAGCTGTCTCTTCCCGTGCCATCAGGACTGACTGTTGGTTTTCCTGCAAGTTGGATACAAAGGGAAATGATAGATAAAAAAAAAAAAGAAGATTCATACATACCATAAACACTCTATATAACTTAAAACATAAATGTACACACATGTGCCAATCTTCTGATGTGAGGCCAAGGCCTGTTCTCTGCACATGGGTCTGCTGACTGGAGTTATGCATCTTCTGTCTTACATAAACCACATCCTTCATCTATGATTTCCAGTTTGGCTTTCTTTACAGTGGAGGGAGAACCTGAAGACACTTGGGAAATAATCTGAATGCAAAGCCCGTCTAGATTTTTCTCACTCTCCCCATCTTCTTCCAGGATGGTCCTGCCTACAAACAGCAAAGCTTTTACAGCTAACGTTTACCAAGTCTTTCCAAAGCTGTGTTTATGGAAACAAAACTCAAAGTCTTTTCTGTGTCTGATCAGTTCACTTACTCTTCACTTCAAGTACATGATTAAAATAAGAAATACAACTGGCTCAGTGGGCTTGAGGACACACACCACACAATGGGTCCTTGGGAGGAAGACAGCTGTCCCCGCGGGAACAAGAGCACGGGGGGGCGGGGGGGGGGGAGCAATCAAGGGAACACCCAAGGGCTGAGGGTGGTGATCACGTGGCCAGTGAGGAGAGCTTTAACTATCCAAGAGTGACTGCACGTTGAGCCATGGGCAAGGACAAATACGATTGTGAAGTATTACCAAGGGGCTTCGAGTTTTCAAGTGGAGAGCTGGTGTAAAGATTGCGGTTTTTTTCTTCTCCACGTGCATCCTCTTCCCTTTCCTCAGTCCCTTAACTCTTACGGCTTTTCTCATTTTGGAGGAAAGAAACTAGGACATTAAGGAACAAGGCAGAAGAAGAATAAGGGGTCTAGAGAAAAAGTCTGAGGCTCCAGAGCCACTTTTGGGCCCCGAGCTAATTCCCCCCTTATCTCCTTGTCTTTCAGCACTGGCATCCCGGGATTTAGCTGGCCCACCTCTCTCACTACTTCCATCTTCCTTACTCTGAATTTTCTTGCCAGGTAACTAGAAACCAAATTCGTATTTATCTACATTATCTGTCTTTCTTCCTTCCCACTGGCTCTTCAGGGAGGTTACTCGTAGTAACCATACAGAAAGGGCAGGGTAACAAAGCCTACAAAACCAGAACAATCTCTACTTTCAAGAAATTAAGTATCAGTGTTGCCTGCCATGGGGCTAGGCCTGTCCTATCCTAAACATCATCACAAACTCCCTTCTTACAGTTTCTAACACGGGGTATCCCCTTTCATGCCACACAGAATGGATGGAATCCAGCACAATACCTGCATGTTCCTCAGTGATGAGTCCCCCACGGGGGAAATCTCTCCCCCATGACTCTAGGTCATAGATGCAACAAAAATCACAAAGTAAAGCGTATCAGACGGTACTAAAATGGCCATTTATAGACCAGTGACCATTTCCTGAGCACTTGCTATGGTTAATCGGTGTGCTAAGTGCCCCATGGGCTGAGGCATCATCTTGCTGAATCCTCAGGGAGGCAGAATTGTTATTATCATCTTCTTTTCACAAGGAAACTGACAAGACTAGAAGGGATTAAGTATGATACTCAAGGTCACTCAGAAAGTAAGTAGCAGAGCCAGGATTTGAATCTGGGTGATTGGACCTCAGAGCCTGGGGTCTTTATTACTACATTACACTGCTGCTTCCCAAAATGTCCGGGTTCAAATGGAATTGGTTGAAAATTCAGAATTTTTTCACTGATATACACAATGTCAATGTTTCCCTCCCCCTGGCAATTATCCCCATCCATACACCATAAGAAAAATTAGCTTAGGGCATTTACCTAGTTGTTCTAAAGTATGTTTACCTGTTTAAGGCAATAAGGAAAAAAATTAGCTGACTAAAATATACTCCTTCTGGTTTAAACAACCCTATTTGGCATTGGGTGGCAAAAGACAACATCTCTGCCCATCTACCATGAAAGCAATCCCTACTCAATAACTTTTCACAATCCTTCCCCTTGGGCAAACATACTACCTTTTATATCAAAGTGAGGGGTCAGGGAAAGAGAGGCATGCAGCAGGGTAGGAAAGATGGATAAACCAAAAAGTTAATTGTTGGAAAGTTAGATAACTCAAACTTACTTTTTTGGTACACTTCTTGACAGTGTTGATTAATTCTTGTATGACCAGATCTACACTCTTCAAGGAAGGTCCTTTCAGTTTTACGATTTGCTTTTTGACTATTGCTTCAAATGCCATGTCTGGAGTAAACAACCCTGTCCTGAAATATAAGAAAGAAAGCAGGACATTAGATTTTTTTAAATTAAGTAATATCTAATGCTTTTTTGAAAAAGGTTTTAATGGACATGCCACCTAAAGCAAGCATGGAATACCCAAGTTTAAAAGTTACATAGTGATTTATTCTACTACTATTCCATAATAAATTTCATTCTCTAGATGATTAGCATTACCTAAAAACAGTTCCCAAAAGGTCTCCAGGCCTGGAATAATATAACCTGTAACTAATGTTTAACTGTAATTCATCTCATCTCACTGTTTCACAGCAGTAAAAAGCAACGCTACGATAAAAATTATGTCCTAAATTTCCATTTCTATATCTAAAGTATTCCAAAAGCAACCGCCTCTTGTCGTTCATAGAGCAGAAAACAATCCTCATTTTGTCAACACTGAAATAGTAGTGTTCCTGACTACACAATCTATTCTTGCCAGGAGAGCCGTATTATAGTGAGCTCAATCTGAGGTTCCCAGTCTGAGGTCCTGGGGTGCTAGAGGCAAAGGAAGACAGCTGAGTGGAACTAGCTTTGGACCCAGGATGCCTGGGTCCTCACATTGTGAGTTTACAAAAATAATGAATGATAACCAAAATAGGAAGTATCTTTTCACCTGGCTAGAATTAATTCAAATTGCTGTCATAACAATGCTTTTGTCATGCTGGGCAGGAGCTCAGGAAGGCAGGGGTGTGTG